>JAVCKT010038431.1:11264-26525 GCA_032273925.1 Rhynchotus rufescens
CATATAATGCTATATATTTAGCTTTAGAAGTTAAAAAAAGCTTGTTAGAACTCAACCTCAAGTAGGCCTTTAGTTTCTAAAAGGAAGACCATGTGTGTATTCATTACCTGATTTAAATACTCGTATCAAATCCTCATATAACACACATATCCATAAGTACTCATATCAAAACACTACCCACAGTATATACAAATAACCTAGCTATAATTCTGTAGCTTTATTAATATGAATATAGTATTACTCTATAAAGGCAAGAAACTCCTTTCTAGTCAACAGATGTTTTATATTTCCACTTTTCTGATTTCCTTTAAAATATTCACATTCCATTGTTATAATATGAATCAATTTCCTTCATTGTTTCCTAACTTGATCATTGCAAGCAATAAACATAGGCATTTCCTATCTGAAAAATACGAAAGGAAAGCATGCTATTTTAATAGAAAAAGATATATATCCCAGAAGAGATTTGAAATATTAAAAAATTGTTTTCCATTGCTACTATATGACCTTTTCAGCTATAGACTAAAGCATGTATATGCTGCTGTATGTTATGAGTTCTATGTATATACACATAATAATTTTTGCACTCCCATATTGTGACTTCAGCAAATGGCAGAGAAGGATATGCACCACACAGAGGCAGCAGTGAAAGTGCTGTGCTGTACCACTGGGGAGACAAATACACAAGAAGCCTCAATTCATCAAAATGCATTAGGCATCCAGCAGAAAAGAGCTGCATTTTAGAAGAAGAAAATGGAGAATGAGTCAGAATAGCCAAGTTATTTACTGTAGGAAGAAGAATGAACAACAACAACAGCAGCATTGAGTTCAATTTCAGTATCATTTTATGCCTGTCTCATTCTTTGAAAATTTCATGTCTTCAGTCTGAATAAATAACTATCTGTTACTCTCTAAAACCTTAAAAAGAAAAAAAAAAACAAGAACACTGGTCTTTACATTTATCATTTTGTATAAGTGATTCCATGATTCCCGGTCATGGGAACACAGGCCAACAGAAAAACAGAAACTACAAACCATAATGTCAGTTATGTCCTTTAGAGATTATGACACAAGGTGAAAGCTAAAGTCTTTAAACAGCTGCAAAAATACTTTTTTTTAACCTATAGAACCACGTCAAGCATTGACAAGAAAAACAAAAAAAAAACCACTCTACTTCGCTTCAGTTTCAGATGGAGGACCCTGATAACAATCTTATGGACCTCTCCCTACTGCTTTCTCTTAGTCATTGTATTACTCAATAACCTACCTATTAATTTATCCAAACTGACCCAAAGCCAAGACCTTTTTTGCATTTTCTTCGCCCATCCCGCTTCCTAGTCTTCTGTCTCCCGTTATACAACCCTGAGCGCTGCTCCTGAGTAGAGCTCTCAGGGAACTCCCAGGGATGTTCTGGAAAAGCCATTTGCAACCAAACACCCCACAGAGAGGAAGGGCTGCCCCTCTGGTTACAACCTCCTTGGCTCATTCGACTCCACAGCACCTTTGAGCTACTGCCTCGCACAGACAAGCATCGTCATCCAGCCCTCAGTTCTGTTTTCAAATGCATTACAGCATTTTTAAAGCAATGTTAAATCAAGTACATGGAATCTTCTTCTATCTCTTCAGTATGACACCATTAAAGATCAAGTACTAAACATGCTGTAGTATAGAGCTAAATAACACACTAGCAACTGCGAGAACTTGTTTTGGCTGAAACACATGGAAAACAGACACAGCTGCCCTCTCAATTAAGCTGAGGTCATTTTATCTGGCAACATATCCTGGATATGAACTGCTCATGATATCTTCTACCGTATCCCCTGTACAACTTCATTTTTAAGGAAAACTGTCATTTTGTATGCAACTCTGGTCCTTTAAATTCCTTATGTTTCCTTAAGTTAAAGATCCTTAAGTTTCCAGAGAGCAGAATCCAGAAAGTGAGTGTTCCTTGTTGGAGTGTCTTTGCTTCCCTCTACTAGAATGAAGGCCATGTTAAACTTCATTTATGCCTTCAGCTACATTTCACATCTTTAAAAAACTGTATGAAAATTACCATTATTCTCATTTAATCCAGAATGTTGTTTCAATGCTATAAGTAAAAGAGCCATTTTAAATGCCTCATAGTTCAAATGAAATTTTTTTGGGGAAAAAAGTCTTTGAAATGAGATACTGCATCCTCTCAAAGAGGGATGCACCTGATGAAATTAGAAAGCATCCCCTATATATTTTTCAAGGCCATCCTCAAAACTTAGAGCTCAGTTATTTAACAACAGAACTTATTCAGGTTTTCAGAAAAGAAATCACTTCTGGATCCTTTTAACTAGAACTAAGCAAATCAATACCTATATACCAAACTTGTCAGCCATTTTTAAAAAGCATTGTCTGTTTGTCACGGTGATTATTCCTGCTAGCTTCCCTATGACTAAGGTATATGAACCACATTTGTTTCAGATAATGAGTTATTTTGGGTACTGAGGACATTGCAATTCATTTTGAACAAGAATAAACCATCACTGCTGCTAAAAGAAGCAATATTATCTTTCCTTACTTGCAGCCTCTTGTGCCTTTCCTTGTGCTGATGAAAGCACCTGGAAAATATTCATAGAAAATTACTTTACATCAAATGATTCACTGATTTTTTTTCCCCAGCACAAGGTATGCTGACCAGATAAGAATATGGGGCAGGACTAATTGGGTTCTTCCAGACTGAAATATGGTAAAGCTATATCCTAAGGTAAACCTCAGTAACACCATAAGAAAGCACTTACCTAACATACCATGCTTAATACCTTAGAGCATTTACTCTTTGGTAACATTCAAAATTAAGAAGAATTTTGATTTTCCAGAGCAAAATGAAATCTTAATCTAGACACCTGGGAGAGAGGCTTGGGAGACAATCCAGTGGAACACTAAGAAAGCAAAGCTGCTGTTATTAATCCCAAAACATGCATGAACTGGTGAGAGATGGTTGATTTACTCCAATATTTTGCTTCATGATGGCAAAACCATCTTTTCTATCAAAACCAGTGCTTACGACTGAAAGTTCCCAGGCCCTACAATGGAAAACACCTTAATATACTAACCACAAAACTGGAACTCAAGTTTCAGTTGGTTATTGTTCCAGCAAAAAAGCAAAGAATATGATTCAGAATCCAGTTTACATTATTATGGTTCCCTTACCTTTACATTTCAGTTATATACTCATAGGAAATCATTATGCTAGAGCATGCTGTAAATTGCAAATACGACAGTTTAATTTGCATATGAATCAAATTAAAAACATTTTGATAAAACCCTCAGTTCAGAAATTGTTAAGTTGTTATAAATTGAAAAAGGAAATAGAGCAAATGGCTTACTGGCAACTCTAATCTATAGATTTACTTAATATTGACATCCAGTTTACAAAAAAAGACAGAATTTATAAAAAACTCAATAGATCCATGTTTATCCTCAACATTATCCTAACCAGCAGGGCTATCTAAAGAAACTTCCCAAACTGTGGAAATGAAGTAAATATAATTCTGAATAAATGCCCCAAACTGTTTTATTGTTATATAGTTTTTAAAAGACTCAAAAAATCTACATTGTAAACTTTGGTCATCTGGCTCCCATTTATATTGGCTACCAAAAATAGATAGTAAGGAATAAGATGGGGGAAGGAAGAAATGCATTAAAATCTAGAAAATTGCTGCTTTTACTTCAGACGAAAATTCTAAGCCTGGGTATTGTTTATTAGGTTACCTATGCTATTAGTACACAGTTTATTCAAAACATTTATTGTGAAGTTTTTCAATAAATTTTCTAGGAAGATGTAATAATTGCTTGTCTGAAATGATTAATCAAAGTATTTTGTCTTTTCAAAGCTTTTTGGACTGAATAATTTGCATTTCATGCTTACTTGAATCTTTTCTAAACATATACAACTTGCAATTAAACATTTTATTACTTAGAAAAATGTGACTAATATACTATACGTATATTTTGGCTGTACCTCTGTCTCAGGCAGAAAGCAGCTGCTTTGTCTCTTAGTTAAACCATTGCACGAAATGGATAACACATGCCTTGTTACAGACCTCTATTTTGCAGAATATTTAATTTATACAAAGAGCTTTAGCAATTACAAGGAAAAAAAATCAACATTTAGCATAAAGTTACCATTTTCATTAATGGTAACAAGTAATATTAAATCTATCTTGTTCATCCTACTTTTACCATTTATAAATGTTATTCCAAGTACAACCCCCCTGCTCCAGGATATTACCTCTTACCCTAGGGAAAGAATGCTGGCAAAGCATTTTCTACCCCATGGAAAGCACTTTTAAGACTGTCAATCTGTGGAATAGTATTCATTTCAGCAACTTGGATGTAATCCATAACTTTACTCTTTCATCAAACCAATCTGGGTTAACATGTAGATAAGAAAACCTGGTTTCATGACAATCACAGAAGGACTGTGCCTCTGCAAAAACGGTAGGTAGACTTTTTTCCTAAAAATATGCTCAATAAAGCTTAAATAAAAAGTTAACTACAGCAAACAAGTCTTTTATGCAACATTTTTCTCTTATTTGAAAAATTATTTCAATAGTTTTTAGATTATCATTGTAGCTTTTTTCTTAAAGTTTACAGCCTGTAAAGCATCTGCCTTAGGGAAAGGTAGTTTTTCTGTTTTTCATTTTCAAATAGGAAGATAACACACTGAGATAGATTGTTGTTATAGAATAATTAGATGCGAAAGTCATTATTCTGACAAAGCAAAAAAGCACATTTGAACTTCTGCTGTTTTAATTAGCTCAGCAACATACATGCCAAATATTTCAAACAATGCTTTACCAAAATCTTCATGCTATTATTAGAATTAATATGCTCAGAAACAAGAAAATACAAGATCATATTTTTCTTATTAATTGGAAATGTCTGTTTATGATTTTCTAGTTTCTTTTGATGTTAAAAACAGTTCATATAATACTAAAGTCTAATTAAAGGATACCAAGAGTTAAAAGTTGTTCCATGTTCCTTATGCGTTAGAAACCCCTGCCAACTAGTCTTCTAGGCTTTAAATATTGTTTTGACGGATTGCATTTTCATTTGCAGTCACAAAGAAAGTATTCTCCATGGTCAAGACTCCAGCAGTTCTTCAACAGCTCAGTGAAAGCCAGATACATTGTTCTCTGCTAAAATGAAGACTTTGCAGCCTTTTATTTTGTTTGTATTTGTTTCTTTGGTGAAGTCAGCACCACCTCTACAGCAAGAATCACTCAAGGTTTATGAGTATGATACAGACATTGCTCTAGGAAGCCTGATTGAACAAGATTATGAAACGAAAATCAAGGATATAAAAGAGGTACTTGTCAATTTTCTGTTTTCATATTTTTAACTGCTAAGCATTATATGAGAGAATGAGGTGCAACATGCATGTATGCAAGTTTTACAGAAAAGCCTTGTAAAGGCTGGTATTCAAATTAAACCACAAAAATACTACCCTTGCTATGGTCTGTAACAAAACCACAAGAGACTAGCATAAGACTAAAGAATCATTGTTAACTACGCTATATGCATGTGCCTGGTATTTTAAGATTGTCTAGAAGAATATGTACTATCAGAGTAGCTGAACAGTTTGAATAACATTGTATTAACGCAATAATTGAGAACAAGTTTAAGTGTACTTTTTCTTTTTTTTGATATGACAGTGATATTTGAAACAGTAGTTTTTATCATAAATCGTAGGTCATCATAAACTACAGTAATTCTTTTATGTTACCAATTTAGCAGTCGAACTTCTGCGGAATATCCCGAGTTGCTGTAGTCACCTATGATATTAACACTTTAAGAGCTCTAGAGTCAGTAATGAGGGTACCTTTATAGCACTCACCAGCACCCCCAGGTGGTCAATCCTCAGTGTTCTTGCTGTGTGACTCGATACATAACGAAGCTTAAATGTTTAACTCTTAAACAGAGAATACAAACACAGGGAAGTAGTCTCAGCTGAAAGAGACAGTTAAAAAAGTCATACCTCTGCTTGGGCTGCCTCTGAAGGGGTTTTAGAGAGGCACAGCACGCCAGGGAGGTGGAATTCAATATATAGGAAGGTCAACATTACTTTAATGCATTGTCTAGGTAAGCAAATCATGACTTTTCTGCATTTATAATGCAAACTATTTTCTGCATTGATTCTATTCTATGACTAGGGATTTTTTTTTTTTATAGCAGATCAGGAAACACTTCCAAAATATTAAGTATTGGGGAAGGAGGGAAAACATATTTTTTCACTTTGTGCACTTGACAGTATTCTTCAAATAATTCATCACACTGTTTTGTTGACACATTTGTCATTTCTTACAGAAATTACTTCCTCACTGTATTCCACAGAGAACTCACAAGTACACTTTTCCTTGCGTCATGTCTCAAGTAGGATACTGTACTAGAAAACTACTCCCGGTGCAGATACTGCTATGATGAGCAAAAATACTTTTTATAGAAGGATATTGAAAACCGAAGGATATTGAAAACCCCCTTATGAACAAAAACAAACAAAAATACATATGCCTTTGTCCAATTTTATCTGAACCTATGCATAAACTCCTATCATAATTCCCATAGTGAGAAATGGGGTTTCATTACATTGAAATACCAAGATAAAGGGGGAAAGGCCTACATGCCCATAAAAGTCTTGCAGATACAGCTATACAGGAAAAAAATATGAAAAGAAATAGTTCTCAAGTGTTAGGCCCTAACAACGCAAACGAAATGACTTTTTTAAATACTGAAGCTAGTTTTCCCACAGCATAGGAATATTCTACAAGCCAAATGACCAAGCCACTTTGGCAACATAGTCAGCTTGGTTCCTGGATTGCACCAAGATTAACAACTCTGACAACAACTCTGAGGCTAGATTTTCTCCCAGAACAAAAATGTTTATTTGATTCTTTGCTTCTGACTGTTCCACAGTGTAGCTTCTCTACAAAAAAAAAAAAAAAAAAAAAAAAAAAAAAAAAAAAAAAAAAAAAAAAAAAAAAAAAACACACTGCAAAACTTCATAACCTGCATAGAAGTTTCATTCTACATCTGCTAAGCTGTCTCCAGCACTCTCACTTGCTTAGAAAAATCAGAGTATCTATCCATAGTCTGGATAGATAGATGCAGGGAGGAGCCAAGTGAAGGATGACTCATAGGCCAAAAAACGGTCAGAGACAGAAACTGTCCAAAATATTTGTTTCTCAGGCTTTGTTTCAAGCTTGAAGATTTTATATGCCTGAACACAAAAGTTTCCACAGTAAAACACATGTAAGAACTTAAGTAAAACCAAAACCGTATCATAATTAAATTGACAGTGTTACTTCAACGCTATCCTGGCAGATGAACTTTATCACACCTGCCTGAATGAGGAAATAGAAAAAACAGTTCACTTGTGCATAATCAGAATCTGTATGGAAGCTCTCCCTGTGGTCACTGTACTCCTGCCAGGACTCTGAACTTCAAGCACAGAGAAAGTTTTTCAATACCCAGCACAGTACTTCTTCCCATATGTTCTGAATTGACAGGTAGAGCAGCAAGGACCATGACTCTTTCCTACAGCTATCCCTTACCAAGGAGGACAACAAGAGGCTAGCCAAGTACAATTAACTGTCAACCAAAACAAAACAAAAAGGTCTAATACATTCAAATCATAGTATGACTCAGTGTAAGTCTAAAACTCCTACTGTATTCAGGGCAAAGTTAACTATTTCCTGCATCACTGGAGGCTCCATTAGCAGTCTAGATCTCACAATCGACTTAGTAACAGCTCAGTGGAAAAAGCATTACTACCTTTGGGCCACTATCTGAGAAGAGGTCTGAAAACCAAGTTTTTATGCTCTTGAAAATATATGGAGAATATTTCTGCAGGAAATATTGAACTACTAAGTGAAAGGAAATGTTATTTTACTAAGATTATTTTGGTAAAGCAAAACACACAGCCTATATCCATACAAATTGTTTGTCGATAATATTATGAAGGCAAACTCTTCAAAATTTTGCATAACGTAATCTATTTTCAAAGTCTCAGGTTTTATAGACACCTACCACATATTCCTTCCACACACAGTCACTAGTGTTTTTAAACTTAGAATATATAGAATGTTCTTTTTTTTTTTTTGTTAGAAGTGTGCTATTTAAGACTCAATTTTTTTTTTTTAAATAACATTTGCTTTCCACAAAGGACGGACGTAATGTTTCTCCCAACATCACCCTAAGGCTGCAAGGGGATGACAGTGAACGCAGTGTGCAACCAACAAAGGATACAAGTAAGTTAACAGATATTAATACTGTAACATCCAAGTTGTTCAAAGGAAGTTTTTACCTAAAGCAATAAATATTAATGTTATCACAAGAGATACTAATATTAATATTTTTGTTTATGAACATCTTTAACGTCTTCTTTGGAAAGCCCTCTAAAATTCTGCTTTTGATAGAGCAAACTGAAAGAGGATCTTCAGGTAAATTCTGCAAGCACATTGTATAATTTATAAGGATACTTATAAATTTACCTAGTCATGCTTGCAAAGCTGCTCATCAGCCAGAGATATATCCAAGTTAAATAAGCTAGAGAGGACAAAAAAGAAAAAAAGAAACAGTCCAATGAGGTCCACAGGTTGACCAAGTCATGATGAAAGGCACATTTAAATTCCTTAAACAGTTTTCTCATATACTATTTAAAGATCTCACTCATGGCTGCCCTAACTGACATCTGACAATCAGGGAGGTTAATATTTATGTGGTTTTGACGTTTTTTCTTCTTGCTAACAGCATACAAAACATATAGATGATTCAGCAAGACCACTGATGTGTCAACTTCCACCAATGTTTAAAATCAAGATTAGTCATAAACAAGAGGGATTCAGCAACAAGCCCTCATAAAATGTGCTCAAAAATCACACCAAAGCTTCTAGTCAGACACACAAGAACTGCTGCCTTTCAAATAATGCCAGTGCTGCTTCACAACCATATTGTGTACTAACAGACATGACAAATAAGAGACAAAATCCAGAAAAGCAAAGATGGTAGAGCACTGAAGTCTGACACATGGCACACGCATAAAGTTAAAGCTCAAGATCTTAATTCAATATTAGGCAGCACTTCGAAGAAAATACAAGTTACTGTATTAGATATATTGGCTTGTCTTCCCAGTATTGTCCAACAGCTCCACTAACTCATCATTGGCTGCAGAACAAGAAAAGTTTTAATGCAATTATGGTACGTACAAGGACAGTTCCAAAATTAAAACACAAATAACTACAAGAAAAAAAGTGCTTTAATACTCTTTTTAAAATTGATGAAACTAAGAGATACTCTCTTTCTGATCTAGGTAAAGCTGTAAAAATATTCTTTTGCTTTGGCAAGGTGCCCAAAGAGCTGTTCATAAGACATAATAATGATTAATACACAAGTAAACTTAGAATGTACTTTCAATTGTTTTCCTCTCCATTTTGAAAACGTAGTTACAGATGTTTCCCTTGTACGTATTTCTATGTTGCAAAGACTTCCATCTTCTATTTTGACAGTTTATCTGGCAAAATCCATCTGTATTCATCTTCTGTTCACAAAACACTGTAAGCCAGTTAGTGTGAAAGTGAATATTGATAGCACCTTAAGATAAGCTCAGGCAAGAATACACAATGTAAGTGACGTTCCTGAAAAGAACACACCACTCAAAAAAAACCCAAAGACCCACAAGACAAAAACAAAAACTAGAGTATTAAGTCATCTCAGAACTTGCTCCAGACAGAAAAAACAAATAAGCTAAAACTACAGAAGTTATATTTTGCATATTAAGGCTTATGACAGGTGAATATCTTTAAACTGTCTACTTATAATTCTTTCAGATTTACCTACTTGTCTGCTCTGTGTGTGTTTAAGTGGATCAGTGTACTGTGAAGAAATAGATATTGAAGCTGTACCTCCACTGCCAAAGGAAACAGCGTATCTTTATGCACGATTTAACAAAATAAAAAGGATAGCAGTCTCAGATTTTGCTGACATTAGTAAGTAAATATTGAAATTTCAATTTGCGCTTATGTGATAATTCATCTAAAGTTTTTATCTTTTAATAACATGACAAGAACACCAAAATAAGATGCATTTTATAATGGACTCCATTAATTTTATTATCTATTTAATTTAGAACTCATACATAGAAGAGGAACCACACTTCTCAAGTGGTAGCATGAAAACCTGCTTTGGCCCATGTATCTTACTTTCCCACCAAATCAAATAGTGAAAGTATAGATTGCTCAGAATGAAATTTAATTGCATCACAGCCAACTATGTATTAAAAGCATTCAAACATTCTGAGGAAATATCTTCTAGCTCTCTTATTCTACAGCTTCTATCGATGTCTTATATTGTTTCGTCTCTAGGAAAAGAGGGAGAGTCCAGCATATTTTCCTGCTTTTCAACCACTTTTAGGCTATGAACAAATCTAAATGTGGACTTTCACAGTATTGCAATCTGCAAATCATAATAGGATAGTGCATCCATTGTTACAATATTACACCTAATTTATATCCAGCTATGCACATTTTACATGTAATGCTGTTATAAATTCAACAATTTCAATTTCTTTTGTGCAAAGCTACCTTGAGAAGAATTGACTTTAGTGGAAATCAGATTGAAGAAATAGAGGACGGAGCATTTTCAAAGCTTCTCTTATTGGAAGAGCTTTCTCTTGCTGAAAATCGACTTGTAAAGCTCCCTGTTCTCCCTCCTAAGCTAACAACATTTAATGCAAACCAAAACAGAATCAAGAGCAGAGGAATCAAAGCAAATGCCTTCAAGGTAAGCAAAAGACAATAGGTTTTATAATTCAAGAAACAGACGACTGGATAGCTTTACAGGTTTCCTTTTGTTTTGAAAGTACTTCAGAATAACAGCTCCTAACGTGCTCACTCTCTCTCATACATAGTCAATCTAAAAAATTACTTCAACTTTGAAATATAATGTTACCTACTTTTCTTCCTCTCACATACACAAAGATATACTGGATTCAAAACTGATAGCTCAAATAGAATTCTGAGGACTACTTAATCACTGATAAACTAGCATATGGCTGTAAAAAGAGTCTTAAGTTTTATAGCCCATATGCTAATACTTTCCAAATCACAGAAGGCCTGTTCTACAAGTTTCTTCATATAACAGAATTCAACATTCTCAGCAAAACAGAATACTTCATGCAAGAAGAAATAAAAATCTTCAGAGACATTCAATCATCATACATTATCATAAAAAAATACTGACCTCTTATCAGAGACCCCTAAGTAACTCAACCCCTAGCTAATAATATAATCATTAATAATCCTTCTCTTCTTTCTACCAGAGGCTGACAAATTTGGCCTACCTCTACTTAGGACATAATGCACTGGAATCGGTTCCCCTTAACTTACCTGAGAGCCTGCGTATTCTGCATCTTCAGGTACAGTGTTACCAAAAGCCTCAACAGTAATATATTTCAAATCAGTTGTACAATTCTGCTGCTGTTATCTTATACTCAGCCAACTAATACGCTTCATCTCTAATGTGTATGCCACATTCAGCATTCAATCTGAACTTTTTAAATGCACAGAAAGAAAAAGTAGTTAAGACTCAAAAAATAGTTTCTTTTGCTGTCAGAAGCTCTATTAGCTAGATACTGTGCCAGAATTTCTCTTTGGTTTCTGTAGATAAGGATTAGAAATAGTATATAAGAAATAGTCCTTTGCAATGAGTACAATGTCAAATCATTTATCTGCTCATAGATTGGATAATATCCAATTCCTACGTGTATATTCTACAGACATATAAGTCAATCTCAATGACAACAAAATATGAAGTTAAAAAGAATAAAACAAAAGCTTGAATTTTTTTCAATGAATAATCAAACTTCGTTTTGTTTTGCATTACAACAATATCACTACAATCAATGATGACACATTCTGCAAATCTAACAATACACGTTATATCCGCACAAGTATGGATGAGATAAGAATGGAAGGAAATCCAATTCTCTTGGCAAAGCATGTTAATGCTTTTTCCTGCTTGAGAACACTGCCTGTAGGATCATACTACTAGCTACTGCCTATGTAATGATGATGTTTTTTTTGTTTACATGTTTGTATCTTCTCCCATGCTACTGCAGTGTCTCTGCATACCCAGAATCTTTTACTATGTTAAATTGTATTCTGCTCTGAAATAACAAACAGCCCTTCTCACTAGCTACAATGACACCCATGTTTTCAGAATCTTTTCTGTTAATGACAATGTAAAAATATATGTAAACACACCATCTCAATTTCTATTTCACTACAATCTTTACATGTAAAGTCATGCAATCACTACATTTTACTTTCAGATAGCTCCCAAAAATCTTTGGGGTTTAACTATTAAAACAAACAAATCTGACATTCAACCAAACATTGAAACATTGAAGCATTGAAGTCTGAAATGAAGCATTTACATGAGTTTCATAAGTGTAGTAACTAAAGTTACATTGCAAACAAAATTATGTTTAGAAATAGAACTTTTCAGAGATGTTTTGAAGTATGTCTTAAATGAGCAAAAGTAATTTATAGACTTAGGGTACTAAGCAACATAGGAAGTAGAGTTTTAAGTAATTTCTTTTAAGTACACACTCATTTGCTGCGAAGTAGGTATGAGTATATGGAATATATGTATATATTAAAAATAGGCACATATTCCTCACAGAATCATAGAATTCATATATATGTGTATATTCATATGCATACACACTCATTCGTTTATACAACCACACACACTCCTCCTCTACATTCTTCCTCAGCTCTACTCATAGGAGTCATTCTCTCAGTTCATTCTTCAGCTCCCCATTTGAAGGGACAGTATAGTCTGTCTATGGGTACCTTTGCTGTAACACATGATAGAGCCTAAAGATCAATTAACTGCTTTATTTTAATAATGAAAAGTGACAGAATGTAATTAACAGCAAAGTTGAATTATTATATTTGTGAATGAACTATAAAGATTTCAGCCACAGCTCTTCACAAAGAAATAGAAATGATTATGATACAAAAGATGCTATTTCTGATGACAGCTGTACATTTCTGCTGAATATAACTCTCAGTTTCTTCCTCCAAATACCAAGCATAGGCTTAAAGTTCTCCAGAAAAAGGAATGACAAAAACGTGCTAGTTATTACTAGATCAACTTCATACTATCTATGAAACTACTATGGATGTCTAATTTGTAGGAACAGTAAGCATCAAATGCATGATAATACATCATTATGCACCTAGAATACTTATAAGATATGTTGTATTAATTGTTTTTATCTTAGTTATGCCTTGATTTCTTAGTACCTGTATTATGAGGAATTATCAAGGGCACATTTAATTCTGAGCATACCAATGCTCGGTCATTAGAAACATTGAAAAACAAGCTGAAGTGACTACATGAATTGTAGGTTCATCTTTTTTAAAAAGGATACAGTTACAAAAAGCAAGAAAAATATTTTGCCCCAACCTCATAACTTTATTAATAAATCAGGGTATTTCCTTATATTTCTGTTTTAAATTGTTTGATATAACAAGAAATCCCAATGTCTTAATGTATCTGATAACAAACCCTAGTTCTACAATGAGAATTTGATTTTTGCTTTCTCATGTAAAGTCATAACACATCAATGTTTTCAGCTTCTTAATCACAAGATAAAAGACAGAGCCAAAGCATGCAAAAATACATTCCAACTTTGAATCAAGTCTCCTACAGGGAAAACAACAACCACCACCCAATTCATTTGTATCTATTTGCAGAAAAAGACAAAGCTAATAAAATTAAATTTTTAAGTGTCATAACATTACATAAGTAGTGGTCTCTGATCTTATTCTCATCTCAAGTAGTTTGCTAAATAAAACTGTTTTCAAAATTAATGAAATTAGTAACTATCATAAGTCTTCCTATTAACTCTATATGAAAATAGTGCATACTAATGCATCTTTATGCAAGTGTACAAACATCTGCACATTTATGTAAGATACACACACAAAGATATTTTAAAATTTAGCTACCACCACAAAAGACTTAATACTTCCATTAAAAAGTAACAGAAGTGGACAAGTGGTATCTTCTGAGATTCTTGTGAAGGCAGTAAATTAGCTGATATGGTTTAATTTGCTTTCCCCAATTTCTAATCAACTGAGCAAAACATTTGAAAAGTATTTGAAAAGTATTCCTGCTTCAGTATGCAGGAATTTTTGCCTTCTATCTTTGTGATCAATACTTTTATCAAGCTGAATGTACATTATCCTGTTTTTTTTTTTCTATCACTTTTCTCTGTTCTGTATTCCCAATAAAATTTGTTTTTTCCTCTTGTTTATCAGCATCAGCTTCAACAATCTGCTCTCACTGCAATGCAAACATACTTATTTATTGAGTTTCAGGAGACAAAAGGCATGTTTAGTTCACACTATATTTGTAAACCTATTTTGCACAGATTACTGCATTGCCACAATCACCACCATCAAAACCTTGCATACAACTAATGTTACGCAAGTATCAGATACCTAAAATACTATAGAAACATCTAAAAATACTTCTAAAATCCTCCAGTCAAGAAAATGGAACTTTTCACCATTACATACACTTGCAAGAGCTGAGACTCCTAAGCTTATCGCAGTGATTGAATATTACTGTTATTTATTTTCCTTAAAAAAAAAAAATCAAATACAAAAACACACATAAGTTAAGATTTCTTGTCTAGAGTACATCAATTTCAAAGACAATTCTGTCTTTGAAATAGGTCAGGTGTTATTCACAATATCTCAAAAAATACTTAGAACAATAAAGTATATTAATAAGTGGATCAGGCAGCAATTCAGATGTAGGAGCAAATTACATGAGTTAATTTGTGACAGATTTCTATTTGCAAAGTCATGTCTCAAAGTAAAGACATTCATCATATATCATGTTCTGTGTTAAGACTACAATACTTGTAGCTGAGGAAAACTTTAAAAACAGCACAAACACAGAAGAAATGACAAATAGTGTAATTTAGAGTAATTTAAAAGTAATTTAAAATCTATCT
The DNA here is from genome assembly GCA_032273925.1 of Rhynchotus rufescens. Lineage (NCBI taxonomy): Eukaryota > Metazoa > Chordata > Aves > Tinamiformes > Tinamidae > Rhynchotus > Rhynchotus rufescens. Next base: position 26,329 of record JAVCKT010038431.1, read on the forward strand.
CATTATTATTTTCCAGTTGAACGTAAGGAATAGTTCATCCTCCCATTCGAGTAAAGTATTTCAGAACTCTAAGTGCAGTCTCCCCAAAACAAGCTGTCACACTTTTCAGACAATCAGATCTAGACTATAATACTGTATATAGACTATAAATACTGTTTTCTTTTGATTTTTTTTGCTCTTTTTATTCAAATTATCTT
>JAVCKT010038433.1:0-16531 GCA_032273925.1 Rhynchotus rufescens
TATGCCACAGTCACTCACAGAGTGATTCAATTCAGCACTCATTTACCGAAATGACCCTTAACACTATTTAAATTATTCCATTTTATGCAAACTGAAGAGAACATAAATCATGAAGAAAACCATGTCCTTCTAACACTACAAACAATTAATTGTCTTTGACAAGACAGCTGAAGTAGACGCTTCCAAAAGTATGTTTCTTGGCTTTCAAGAACTTAGAGTATTTGTTCATCTAAAAAGTAAAACTAGAAAACACCATCAAATCTCACATCATACTTAAAAATAACATTCAATATTTAGCTTTTTTAAGTTCTCAGTATAAATTATCCCAATCTATATTTTAGAGAAGTATACATAGAAAAAATGTACCTTTTTCTACATGGGTTTTGATCCCTGCTCTCCTCTCCCTGGCTTTCTGGGCCATTTCTCTGAGCTTCTCTTCGTGTTTCTCCTTTTCCTTCTGAGCCATCTTCCTCTCCACCTGGGCACGCATCTCCACAGCCTCCCGAGCCTGCAGCCAAAACAAAAGCCATGAACTCCAACAGATTAACCTGGGCTGAATCAACGATTCAAAAATCTTGGGCATAAGACCTTGTGTCAGCACAACAACATGACAAACTAAGAACTACAGCCCGATCACAGTTGATTTTCCTGAGGAAATGAACATACAAAGAAGGTGTAACAAAACCATCACCTCACCTTTCTGTCAGCAATATAGAGAGCTTCAGCCAGCTTGGCAAAGTTCTCGTTGATGTGAACTGTCTGCAGTCCCCTACCGTCTGCAGCCAGGCGCTTGTCTAACGGAATGGTGTAACCCTGGAATTGAAACAGAGCTCATCATAGGAACAAGCAATATGCATTGAAACAAAAAATCCACAAACTTGGCCCATCATTAATACGTCTCTGTAGACCTGTTTTATGTTTTCTGAATTTCTATTGGCAATACTAGCTTAATTTCATATTTTCCCTTATTAAGGTTATGTTTTCCCTTCAAATAACATCTTAATAAAATGATAGCTTTTAATCAATAAGTTCACTCTCTGCTTTGGATGAAAAAATACAGGCATCAGCCGTCCTAGTCTCTAAGCAATTTCACTGTTTGTGCTCATAATTTAAATTCCTGAAATTGGTTTTGTACCTATTGAAAGGTTAGATGAACAAAAATGAGAAAGCAAGGAGCAAAGCTGTCAGCAAATGTGTGACCAAATTTAGAATTTAGCTTCTGAAAGCAAAAAGTATTTATAGAAGACATAAGATTCTTTGCGGAGAGCTCTACAAAATGTTTGCTTTGGTTTTAGCATCTGTAACCTAAAATTTGATCTACTAATTAGTGTCAGTCCCAGTTATGCAGCTGTGTTGGGGGCAGAAAAAAGTAATATCCTAACATGCAGCTTCTCCTTCCTCCACTTGGAGAGGCTGCCTCAAAGCAAGAGCTTGATAAGTTTCAGAATGATTAGAGCAGGCACTGCAACATACTATAAATTCTCTCTTCTCTCTTAACATTAAAATGAGAAAAAAATTACCTACAGAAAATAACAAAGAGGCAGAACATAAGCTTCCAAAAAATAAACAGCTAAGCTAGCTGGTAATGAAAATTAATTACTCCAAAAGAAAAACTTTCAGAACTTTCTGGAAATTTAGACTGCAGCATCAATTTTTTTTTTCTTTTACTTGCTTCTTTAAAAATTACTTTTCACTCTTTCAGTTTAGATGGCTTTATTTTGTGAGTACTAGTGGATTTGGTTTTGGACTCCACATACTTCACTACTATGGGGATTTTATCTAACGCTATTTCTCTCTCATCATTTCTGCCATGAAGTAATATATTCTCTCTCAACAAAATAGTCCTGTCCATTTGGCAACCCTAAAATGTAGGCAAGAGAATAAATAAGCTGTACAACTGTGTGTCATCCATGCTAGAAGCAGCCTGTTTACTGAACTCCAGAGTTTTAAAAACAGTGTTATTCAGGCTGTAGATCATTCATAGGAGTGTCCTAGCAGGAAGCAATTTTAAGAGAGTGAATTTATGAAAATTTAATTACCTTTGCATTTTTCCAGTTGGAAATACATGGGGGAATTTTCCATTCTTGCTGCTCTTTCACAGTCATCTGAGAAAGGAAAGAAACTCATCTTTAGATTTATAGTAAAAAGAAACACATCTGGCTTTACCACATGCAGCTGTGAAACTAGTGAAACAGGCGAGAGTACAAACTTCAGGACACAGCTACCAAAACCCCAACCCTTCTTTGAAGCAGTAAGATGTACCTTTGCTAACAGAAACTTACAGAAACAACTTAGGGAAACTTAACAGAAACAAAGGAAACTTATGACACAGCTATTCTGCCACCCTCTTCTGAAGTTATCATCATAGAACACAACTTAGAGCAAGCTTGTTAATGACTGAACATTTAATAGCTGCACAGGTGTGGAAACTGATGAACCACTACACTCATCTCCTATAGAGAAAATAACCTTTAAAACACAAATTCTCTAGTGTTGTCTACAAGCAGCATGAAGGAATCAAAACCAGAGCATCAGTCAGCTCACCCAAAATATGGACATGTCCGGAAAGGTAGATCTGCCTAAAATGTATGAGAATTGTACTTAAACTTCAATGAGTCACATCACTTAAGTGTCACATCAAGAGGATGTGTGGAAATAAAATAGATCAAAGTGGAGTTTGGAAACTCACCCAGAAGTCAAACCTGAGAATAACTACTGTGCTTCATACCTTTCTACTGGGGGAGTGCATTACTGGAGCTGGAGGAGAAGGTGGTCCTCGAGGAATTTTCTTATTAATTCTGAACAATTGAAAAACAAACATGATCAGCACTGTCTGGAAATGCACCTTGGGATCTTCTATTTGCCATGAAGAAGTTCTTAAAAGTTACTTGAATCTTGGAGGCTCCATGGGGTCCTTCTGCATTTCTACCATCCGAATAACTCTCTGTTTTGCTCCAGAGTTGAAAGCCACACCTTGCTGAGATGGCGTGTACCTGAATAAAACCATCAAAACATTCAGTTCTCTGCACACAGCCAGACACTCCTGCCCCAGCTCTCACTCAATTCTCTATTCCATTATTCACACTCGTTTCAGAGTCTTCCACTATAGAAGCCAGGAGCTAGTGGCTACACAGAGGACACTGAACTAACGTTTTTATTTAAGGGAAGATCCTTGCTGCATTCTTAGTTTGGAGGACAAACTGCCAGTGAAGAAGCTGTCTCCAGGGCAGCAAGACTCACAGTGCTCCCTGACAAACCTGTAACTTGTTGCTGAACAACAATTCCTCAAAGCTTCACAACTATTGATATGTTAAGATACAATTCAACACACTTCAAACTAGGTTGTCACTAATAGATGAATAAATGAATTAAGACTGAATTAATGAATTAATAATGAATTAATAATGATTAGTAATGGTAAATCATTGCATCCTTGTCCTCCAGCTTCTGAAGAAAACAGTAAAAAGACGATTTGGCTGCCAAGGTCTCCCCTCTTTCCCCAAGACCAATCTAGATGAAGGAGAGTTTGGCTGAGAATCTGAGTATGGCTGGGTTTTGTCTCAGATTTCTGCTGGACTGGATCCCAACTATGGAAAATGTTACTGTATAATAACTAGAAGCGAATGGCACTTTTTCACTTAATTCCAGCTACTTTTAGCACCTCAAACATTGAAAGAGGAAGGTGTGCCAGGAGGTCAGAACCCCCCAGTCTCGCTGTCTTTACATTTAGCAAACTGAAGCTGAATTAAGGCTCTCTCAATCCCGAATGCCCCAGCCAGACGTTTTTAAGTAGACATCTTTGATCTGGGTGTGTATAAAGCTCATTTCTAAACTTTACCTAAGTACTCCTTTTTTCTTTTCTTTGTCATTTGATAGCACACTTAAAGGAGCGACTAGACGAGTATATTAAGCAGTGGAACGGCCTTGTAAAGGTATTTCGAAATGAGAGAAGAGAAGGTTTGATCCAAGCTAGAAGCATTGGAGCCCAGAAGGCTAAGCTTGGAAAGGTAGGAACCAGTTTACACTCATACTTTGTTTTTCTCTTCCTGTGCTTAATTAAATGCATAAAAATTCCTGGTATTGTCTTATGAATATTGTTTTTAAAGTAGCTTGATTTTGCTCGATTAAGCTTAACTTTTTTAAATGCAAAAACCTGTCAATGAAGCTGAATTAAATCTGTGTGTATAGAGGTAGTAATGTTTTTTCTTTTTTTCTTTTGAAGGTTTTGATTTACCTAGATGCCCACTGTGAGGTGGGAATTAATTGGTATGCACCACTTGTGGCTCCTATATCTAAGGACAGGTAATGTTCCCTTATTATTTCCAGTGCTGGCCTCTTAGGGAGAAAAAGCCACAGTAACCACCTTTTCTTTTTTTTTAACTGTAAATGATTTGCTATTTGTTTTATGATGATTTTATTATCTTCCAGAATAAAAGTTATGTTAAGGAAAAAAGCAAAATAGCAAGGCACATAATGATATTTTAATGGGCATGCTGAATATTTTGCTTAGCATAGGTTCAAGTATGAGAAGAATCTTGTCTTTTTGCAATGAGATGAAAGACTGTAATAGAAATGTTCAACCCAAGGTAAATAAGCAACCTGATTAAACAGTTCCTTTTTATTTATTATTTTTTATTTCTTCTACTACTGAACAACATGTGGAGTTTTTTTGGAAGAGTAAAAGTAGTAGCAACAGAAAAAGGTTTAAATTTAACGGGCACTTAAAAATTATGTGATCTCAAGAGTTTTATATCTTTAATCTTTGGTCTTGCAATGTGGTCTTATTGCTTCATATTAAGTGCTCTGGAGTAGAATATATATATGAACCTATATATGAACCTTTTTAAGGCAGTAACTTAGCTTCAAAACCGTTTTGGGGGCAGGATGCTGGAAAGAAGGTAGAAATGTCCTGTGTCCTTCTGCTGAGAGCAGCCTTCTGGCCAAGCCCCCTTCCGCTGGCGCAGATTTTTCTGCTTTAAAGGAAAGGCCACAGTGTTGTCATTTCTTTTACCCCAGCATGTTTTTCTATCTCATATAGCATTTGCCTTAAAAACAGAGGAGTGCCCTATGACAGGATTTCAGTTTGATCAGTTTTACTGGGAAACTTGCTTTGAAAATTCTGGGAGAATAACAAAATTATGTCTTTTCTTCACTGAGTGTTGTATATGACAGATTGCAGTAATGAGCATATTGCAAATCAGAAAAGAAGATTTATGTTGAAGAGTGCTGCTAAGCGAGCACCAGTAAAAATTTGGTTTGTTTTGTTTTTCTTCTGAAAGTTTGGATTTTTAAAGCACTTGAATGGGCTAGAGTAGTGAAAATCCATATTTGCGATAGTAAAAGCTGGGACTTTATCTTACTTGTGGATAGCCAAGATCTAATAGAAATTATGGGAAGTGATAATCCTGGGAGGACCCAGTCCTCTAACGGCTGCTCTGTTGTCTCCAGAAATGCTTTATTAGAAGACCAATGACAAGAGTATGCAGAAGAGAAAACCTGTAAATGTGTTAATGTGTTAGCATTTCAGACCTAACCTTGCTGCTTTTACTGTGTCTTAGGACCTCTTAAAATAACATACGGAAAGGCCTTTCTGTTTTTTCCAGTGAGGTTTTGTTTTTAAACAGTAATGCCTTTACCAATGACTTGTCATGTAAGTTGCTCTGCAGGAAAGATTAAAAATGAATGGTGCGAGTTTTAGATTAGACAGATGACTCTTCTTAAATTGTATTTTGCTCTTTCTTTCCCTTCTGTAAATGTTTCAGAACTACATGTACTGTACCTCTAATAGATTACATAGATGGGAATGATTATTCCATTGAGCCCCAGCAAGGTGGGGATGAAGATGGCTTTGCCCGAGGGGCCTGGGACTGGAGTTTGCTATGGAAACGAATCCCATTAAGCCACAAGGAAAAGTCCAAACGAAAGCATAAAACTGAGCCTTATCGGTAAAGAGTGCTGCTTACGTGCTGTGACGTGTGATGAATAACTCTCGACACCCTCTCGTTTTTCCCTCCCCGCTCTTCTCCCCCACGGCCTGCGGTTGGTGTAAAACGGGGTCCCCTGCAGAACCACGTGCACGGTGCCACTTATAGATGTCATAGACGGCAACACGTATCAGATTGTCCCGCAAGGGGGTGGTGACGAAGACGGGTTTGCTAGAGGAGCGTGGGATTGGAGCATGCTATGGAAGAGGGTTCCTTTGACCAAGCGAGAGAAGGAACTCAGAGGGACAAAAACCGAACCGTATCGGTAATCACTAAACCACTCACCCGTTTCTTCTTCCTTATTGATCCACTAAAACCCGCATGTACTCTCCGCTCGGGAACCTGCCCGGTCCTGGCCTCAGCAGCTGCTTTGTTTAATCCGGCGTTTCGCTACAGCTGTTAATTTGCTCAGAAAAGCTTCTGTGTCTCTCCTGCCTCTGCATTCCTGCTCTTGTGGGGTTAATCAGGTGTCCCTCAGAGTGACGGGCTTTACTAGCAACCTAAAATATTGTATGGCTTTTCCCTCCCTCCCCCCCCCCAGAGAAATCTGTTCTCATCTCCTTAAAAATACATAGCATATTTTTAAAATAGTGTTGGGAACAAAAGGGCTTAGTGGTAGCCATTTGATCTGAAATAACGAGCATGCTGTGAGGATTCATAATAGCCAGTAATGCACAGAACCTTTAGGCTGCTGTAGTAATGGCTCGGTGCATGCGTCGGTGCCCATGGATTATGCATGCACACCCCCCAAAAGGACCTTTTATCTTATTTCTTCCACTTGCTTCACATCTGACAAAGAAGCATGCGGTTTAAGAATATGGTGTAGATCATTTGGAAGCTCTAGATGTGTTTGGAGGGTTTTATTTAGTGTATGCAGCTTAAGGACAAAACTCTGTGGGAGAACTCTAATAATTTTCATAGAAGCCCAGCCTTTTTCTTTTGCTTTGTGGGAGAGGTGTGTTTTTTGTTTGTTTTTTTTTTTATTTTATTTTCCCAAACCTATATGTTTGAAATTTTACTTAGAATCTAGGGTTTCTGGATTGCTTTTCGGGCCTGGGAGTCTGGGGTTCTGCTCTGTTTTTTATTACTTTCCCCTTCGCACTTAACTAATCATGTTACTACATTTGAAAGCAATCTTTACATCTTCACAATCTGGTGTCTCCTATTGCTTGTACATATGATTTAAACATTGTAAGACCTTATGCTGGTAATTGTGCATCCTCACCCGTGATTGCTCTGTGCTAAAATGGCAACACATGCAAGGAAGTCATGAAGCTTTGATCCATTCCGCTTCGTATCCACCATAAATAACACCGTTTTCTGACAAGGCTGTCCACATTGGAACTGTAATACTCACTTAGAGGGGGATAAAATGTTTTAAACATTACTGTTGCATTCTGTGTTTACCATCCAAACAGGTCTTAAAATCCTTTAAACTGTTCCCAAAAACACAGAACACATGTTCTCAGAGGGCTTTAAAAGATGACCTTATGTTTAATAATGCTTTGATAGCTACAATGCTTTGTCTTAAAAAGAGACCTTCCCTACATCTGTTATGTGCAGGCCATATGCATTTTGTTGCAGCAGTACCAAGGCAAGTCACCTACTAAGGGTTTTGCTAAAACCATAGCCAGAATTGCCTAGTTTGAAAACTTGAAGCACAGAAAGTAACTTCTTGTAACGTGGCAGTTCCCTCAGAGCCGAGTTCTTCCAAATCTTTTCTTACAAAAATTAAAGCTTACCACTTCGTATCTCATGAAATAAACTACAGAACTAACGTATTTTTGTAATGTCCTCTCCGCTCTGCTCCCTGGCTTCCTAATCTTTGCATCCCTGTGATGCAACAGCAATGTTGGGGAAAAAAAAATGCAATTAGCAGACGAGTGGGAAGGGGCATTGAGGGAAAAAAACAGCAGTTGGCATCTGATCGGGTAGATAAGTCAGATTTACTACTTATGTTGCCATTCTTCTTCCCTAGCTGTGCTGGCTCCATAGAGACTAGCCCTCTGGGGTGCTTGTTACTTCAAGCAATTCTCCATATATTTATATGCACAAGGAAAATATGTGATCCTTACTACTAAAAGGAAGGCCACTAAGTTAAAAGCCTTAGGGACTCAAAAGTAAAGTAAAATAAAATAAAAGTACTATTAAAAGGAACCTGTCTTTCAGTGGTCTGCTCAAGCGATAATGTTTCACCTGTGTTTTACTCAACTCAGCACAGGGATCTGGCACTTGGATGCTCTTCCTTTCCGTGCTGCAGATCATCTATAGGGCCAGGAGGAATTCACTTTTTCCTTGCAAACTTTTTAAAGCGGAGCACTCAGTGGGGACTCCAGGTTTTATCCATTAGGGAGTTTTATGTGCTTACTGATCCCCAGGTGGAAAATGCTTGGTATGTGCCCTGAAAATGGCTTAACATACTCTCCTTTCTATTCCAGGGTGAGCAAAGTAGCCAAAAATTCTGATCCGAACCACTCTGGAGAAAATGCTATATAATCCAAATGACAGCTTTTTTTGACACATTGCAACTTGTTAATTGAACCTAGGCATGCCTGGGAGGGCACCACAGAGCCATTTTTTTTCCCCTAAAAACTGGCCTAAATTTAAACTGTGCAATTTGATCCAGGCCCACTTTAAAACCTCTCTGAGGTTAATAAGTGTCTCACGTGGCAGTAGCAGAAAAGAGCCAGAGAGGAAGACGGAGGGCTCTGCTGGAGCCGGAGCCGCTCCGTTCCTGGTGTCACAGGCAGCGAGATTCCACGTGGCAGCTGTTCAGAGCTCAGGCCCCACTCTGCTGTGCAGCCTCGTGTCTCAGCTCGGCAGCTCCCCCGTGCACCACCGATTCCTGCCAGTTTCCTGAATAGCTGTAGGTGCTGCCTGGGTGGCCGAGGGACTGAATGACCAACTCAGACCAGTGCTTTGTGTAATTCAAAATAGGTATAACAAAACAGGTGGCTTCACCTAAAATAATAAAAATGCAATTTCAGAAAACGTAAATAATAAAAATGTAATTTCAGAAAATGTCTGGGAGTTTATGACAGAGCTTCATGGCTTCAAAATGTATTGCCATTAATCCAGTCTCCGTGGTACGTTAACAGGGAGCTGCTCCCGTTTTGCTGAGTGTTGTCGTGTCCTTTTGGCAAGAGTTGCCCTTACTCTGTGCTCTCCTTCCAGGTCCCCTGCAATGGCTGGCGGCTTGTTTGCCATCGAACGGGATTTCTTCTTTGAACTGGGTCTCTATGACCCAGGTCTTCAGATCTGGGGTGGTGAAAATTTTGAGATTTCTTACAAGGTAATCCTGAAAATTAAGAGCTGATTGCATTTGGTAGGTCGTCCTCAGTAAATCTTTCTGTTTGATGTCCAGATGTCCGTACCTCTGATTTGCACTTAAACTGGTTTCAGTTGATGCTTTTATCTAAATACCTGATCTGAAACTGTACTGGAAAAAGTGAGAGAAAGTCTATTATAGGGGGATGTTGTTGCTTATGGAAGTGATTATAGAGAAAAATAAGCGTACAGTTCATGCACAGGTACATGTAAAATGCACAGAGGCGCAATGAAGTATCTAGTTTCTTCCTCCCTGGCATTTTTGGGGTGAAAAGCGATCTCATGGACTTTGCCACATTCTGAGGAAAAATTCTGAGGATTCTTTACAAAAAGAAGGACTTCCATAACTGACATCCTGTAACTGCAGAATAGAAAATCACTGCAGAGGATTTTATTTGCAATCCTAGACATGTGCGTGGTCCTCAGTTGGTAGGACATACAAGACAGTAAATATTAACCTCCTGCAGCCTTAGTATTCATAAAGGCACAAGCATCAGACAGCGAGAATCCGTCCCAATCAGCAAACAAAACTGCATTTCTGATCTTCTATCCCTCCAGTGATCACCAATGCAATCCTAGCAGAGTTTTACAGAAAGTGCTGTCAGAGCTGCCCAGCCTGCCTTGCTGTCAGTGATTTTGAGGAAAGATCAGGCTGCATTTCCTCAGCTGTAACTTCATGTAAAAGGCATTAGTGAGGATGTTGTATATACAGGATCCTTATCCTTCTGATTATCCATGTTGCTTCAATTGAAACCGTGGCTGAGTTTGCACAGAGTAGTTCGTAACTCAAGTAGGTATTCAGTGCTGATTGGGTAGCTGCTCCAGATTGGTTTAACATAGATCAGAATCAGCCTTCAAAAGACCTAGATAACACTTATACAAGTGCTGCATGCTAGCTTCTCCACAACAGATACCATAGCTTTCCATATTAGAATTTCTTGGTAATTTATTCTGGTGAAACTGTGTAAGAAAAATGATATCATAATAAAACATTTGAAATGGAGTAAAATATTCTATCCATCTTTCCTAATAATGATAAATTATATTCTTTAATCTGGAATTCAGTCTAATTTGGAAAGAGCTGTATCGAATATTGATTTGATGCTGCGTTTCAAACGCATCAAAACTATGAAAAAACTAAGGTACAGATTATTTAAGATACCTTTCCATTAGGTTCTCTTTTAGATAATATCATTAATCCATTTGTACTTAGGTGAAATGCTGCATTACCACAGATAGCACTTTCACCTACAAGTCTTTGTTAGGAAAAGCTTGCTCTGTGCTAGGCATCTAACTAAAGCTCATCTTTGTGATGGTGTATGAGTTGCTTTAGTTAAATCAAGATATTATTAATCTTGTAGATTATTAATCTTGTAGATTATTAATCCAGCTACTCATTCCAGACTTTGTGCACTCATTTATTACTGTCACTTTAAAGCAGCAATGGAAGGAGACTGAAAAACTTGTTTAAAAAGCAGGACTTGAGCTAAGTAAGCTCATGATACAGGTGAAGACGTGCTTAATGCAGCCCTTCATCTCAGGCCCAAATCACATTTGTGTTCGTGTCCAACGTAAAAGAACTTCAGCGCGTTCCACAGTGCAGTAAGGGCAGCAGCTCTCGCTGCTGGTGCGGTTTGTTTGTGTTTGTCCCGGGATTCCTGTGCGCGCGTGTGACTCTCCGTGTGGTCGTTTGAACCGGCAGATCTGGCAGTGTGGCGGGAAGCTGCTCTTTGTTCCCTGCTCTCGCGTCGGACACATCTATCGTCTCCAAGGCTGGCAAGGAAATCCTCCCCCTGTCTATGTTGGCTCCTCTCCGACGCTCAAGGTACCGTTCTGCTGCAACCTGCAAGGTGTTCTCGTTTTAGATAACAGATTTAAGTTTATAATTAAACTGTCAGCAGCAGTTCAACAGCACTTCATCTAAAGCTAAATGGTGTATAAACCTAAGGTTGTTGTCCCCGTGGCAGGGATAGCTAGGTGCCAATCCCAGCAATATTAAGAGCAGAGACTCCCAGAAAACTTCCTCCTCTTCCATTCCTCACCACACCTGAGGTTTAGATCACATATCCACTTATTTATTCTCACCCATACGGAGTGCCGAACTACCGCACACTCCTGGAAGATGGTGGTCATGGGTTTGTTTGGACTATGCAGAACATGATCCCCAGGATCCCACCGAGTTAATGCTGTAATCTAGTGTCTCTCGGACCTTTATAGCTGCTTTTGTTTCAGTTAATTTTTGCAGCAGCAAAGGGCACTTTGAAAAATAGGGTACTCTGCACTTTGGAGTAAAGGTTTGTCACTCGGGCACCTTGTAAGATGAAAAATACTGCTCTAAAAGGCTACCAAAGACTACTAAAATACTACTAAAAGGAGACATCATCACCTCGAGTGAGTCCATATCTGAAGAGAGAAACTGAATCAAGAAAACCAGTTGTGGGTTATGAACTTGATTCTTTTCAGGCTTCTACCCATAGGCACAGAGACAACCTTCCTGTTGAGGTTGCCTGCTGTCTGGTTTAAGCTTCTTCTAGTGCAGGGTTTTGTCACTTGTAAATCCCATTTCTACAGACCCAGTGTTTTATGCATTCCAGGCCCAGAGATGTCTTCCATGATTGTCATCTAACAAAGCAAAGCAAGCAGACTATAAAAGAAACACTTTCCTTGTATTAGTGAACTGATTTACATGTCGAGCAAACAACCCTTGAACCCACTGGAAGGGAGAGGTAGATACGTGTAGCTGGGATTAGGGACAGGGAAAGAGCAATGGGAAGCAAGAGAAGTTAGCTATGTTTTTATTGGTGCTAGCAAGCTATTTGTCTTGTCTGAGATGGTAAAACTCCACTAATCTGAAAAAATATATAGATCTGATCAAAGGTATTTGCTGCAAATCCCAATGCCTTACATGCGCCTGGCCATCTCCTTGGTGCGTAGAGCAAGCCCTGCTGAGTATCCCTAAATATTAGGGAGCTTCTCTGCACAGGGCAGCACCTAGGAGCAGCTTTTGCCCTGTTCAGCCACTCTCCTCCTCGCACGTAGATGTGGTTTTCTTGCAGCCTTGCTCAAATTGGCTGGAAGCAGATGAAAGTAAATCATGCAGTAATATGTGCCATTAGTCAGATCTGTTAAGGTTTTGATTTAACACTGTAAAACAGAAATGCTGGAAGACCCCTGCAAAGTGGGATGTGCATCTGGCATGTGTGCAGGTAATGTAGAGATAAGGGCCATCATAAAATCTGGGTGGATGGATGTGCTGGAGAGGCTTCTTCACCAGATGAGCCCTCCCATTTTGTCTTTCCTTAAAGCAACAATAAACTACTTTGCTTAATGCATACAAGGAGATAAGATCACCTTGATGTGTCATTAGCTGACTGGTTTAAGGCTTAAAACTTTGCCCTTTGTGGACTAATGTGTGCCATTCACTCTGTTAGTGCTGTAGAAGGTGAATGCAAACTCTGAATTGCAGCCCTGCTATGTAGCCAGTGACTGCACCCATAGCTGAAGAAACTTTTGTTTTCTTTCCCAAAGATTCCCTAAACTTAGAAAAATACTTCCTATGCTCATTAAGTCAATTCATTTTGCTGGCTTCACCTCTACAGTCTCATCTGAGAATAATGTTTCTGTGTCCTGTATAATCTTCTGAAGATGCGTATTATTAGCGGTATAAAATAATTTCACTCAAGCATTTTTAGAAAAAAAATCCTTATATTTGTAGAATTAATGTGCTTCTATATCTGACCTATTGCGTGCATATCATGAGGTAGCAACGAAAGATGCTGTTGTTGTTCACAGAACTACGTCAGAGTTGTGGAAGTGTGGTGGGACGAATATAAAGATTATTTTTATGCCAGTCGGCCGGAGACAAAAGCGCTTCCCTACGGAGATATCTCCGAGCTGAAAAAATTCCGTGAAGATCACAACTGCAAAAGCTTTAAGTGGTTTATGGAAGAAATTGCATATGACATAACCACCTATTATCCCTTACCGCCTAAAAATGTGGAATGGGGAGAGGTACGTAAAGCATATAGCTTATATTTATTTTAGAGGCATTGGTTTTAAAGTTGGGAATTCTCTCTTGCTCTCGCTCTCTTTTTTTTTTTCCCATTCTCTGTTTTTTTTCTTATCTCCTCACATCTTGCACAAGATCAGAACAACCTAACAGAGTTCCTACTTCACCTCATTTTTGAAGATCTGGGAGGTTGAACACACTTCAGTGGGAGACTGAATAGATGAAAATACTTGAAAGTGCTGCGCTCTTCAGTGTCATTAATTTGGAACTGATCTTTGCAACTCTAGCTTTACCACTGTGCTCATTAGCTCTTAAGAGCCCTCAAATTAGTATGGGTAGCACGCTCTCCATCTGAAAACTGAACATCTTTATTTAAATTTCACTTACAGTCTTGTCTAGATGTCTGTGCGGCAGATACATTTTCCTGGTTTGAATAAGTGGAAATTTCTCAATTTTTGTCCATTTATTTTTGCCTAGAGATCAGTTTAAAGTGAATCACCCCTCCTTTTTTTTTTTTTTTCCCCTAGATTAGAGGGTTTGAAACCTCCTACTGTATCGACAGCATGGGACACACCAATGGTGGCATTGTTGAACTTGGGCCATGTCACAGAATGGGAGGAAACCAGGTAAGTAGCTTTGAGGAAAGTTGGAAGGAGAATTGCTCTCATTGGAATGTAACAAAGCCACTTCTAGATGTCTAGCACAGAACAAGCTTCTCTGTTCAAGTCCCATAAAATGTCTGTGCTAACTGCAAAAATGGGAGTTAGGGATTTTCTTTAAGCATACTGATGCCCCTCGTATACAGCAGTCTGAAAGTAGCATTTCAAACAAACTGTCCAAAATTGAAGAAGTAAGTTTCCAATCCTCCTCCTATCCCTCCAAGAGAGGTAAATACGTGAGGAAGTGAGCCTGTGCTTTAAAGCAATGATAAAATTGTGTTAGTGCTACATCTCTGGGCATCACTGACAATTGTTCATTTATCCTAAAGTAATCCTTCAGGAAAGAGCCTCCTTACTATGGCTCAGTTATTTCCCAAGATTGTTTCGTTTTGTAATGAAAATGTAACCACTGTTCTATAACAGTAATTAAATGTAATAAAAATATAAAAACTCACCTTCTGCCACAAAAGGTGAGTGGAGTACAAATTTGTCTTTTCTTCCTTTATAAATTAATTGGCAAAACTTAATTGCTGTTAGATGGTTGCAGTCTATTATCTACTGTCCTGTTTCATCTAAATCTTCATAAACATGTCCACACTACCAAGACTACTACAGGCTGTACAGGCTGTTTTGTATTTATGTCTCCTTTCTGAGTTGGATAAATTCTCAGCATTTAAAATCCTTACTTAGTCTAATGTAGACTTGAAACAAACTGAAAAGATATTCATAGTGAACTTGTGCTCATGCAGGCAAGGCTCACCATGGCAGTCCTGAAACCACATATCGAGTGATGTTGTAAATAAATAAATAAATAAAAATAAACAGAACCTCTTTAGTTAATTCTTAATTGGATAGCCTCTGGAAATGCATTTTTGATTTTAAGCAAACACCCACTAAAATGCCTTTCCTGAATATGCTACCTCAAAACATCCTATGGCAGTTAGTTCATAAGAAGTAATTAAGATAATCTGCTTGTATTTACATATATTAGTTTTTGATTTTCTCCATGTATAAAATATCAAAGTTTTACTGTCTTGAGATGAAAATACTGGCTAGGGCAAAAGACTTGCTAGCAGCCTTACAGAAAGGGCTATTCAGCTGTCAAACCATACAAAGACTATGAATCAAACACTTCCAGAAGTCTCCCAAATAGGAATCCCTCACTCTATTTTTATGATTTTTGTCTCACTTGGCAAGTTTCTTAGCCCTTCTAAATCCAAATGGGAAGTCAGCCATAAAATAGAGTATCTGAGAGTGAGACTAATGCCTTACATTATCTAAAATAAGGAGTCCTCCTTAAAGCTAGAAGCAATAATACCAAAGGATGTTTTGAATGATGCAGTTTCTTTGGCGTTCTTGATGTGTCTAAAATGTTGGCTATTTTATGAAGTGAACTACTAAAAAGGTGTCATCTTTTTATGTGTTAGCTTTTCCGTATCAGTGAAGCTAATCAACTCATGCAGTACGATCAGTGCTTAACTAAAGGAACAGATGGATCCAAAGTCACAATTACACACTGTAATCTGAACGAATACAAGGATTGGCAATACTTCAAGGTATGTAACAGAAACAGGGGGAAGCACATTTCTGTTTGTATCCTGTTTTGTTTCACCTTCTTTAGTATTATTCTTATGCCATGTGCACCTGAAAATGGTTAACTGAACTCAGTAAATTGCCCATGGCACGTTCTCGGAACCCCCTGCTTACTGGAAAAAGGTTCTCCTGGGGGAAGATGGTTTTGTTGGTCCCTCCTGTATTCTCTAGGGAGAATCTTCAAAGAAAATCTTGTGAGGCTGCATGTGCAGCCACAGGGGTGTTAAGACCCTTGTCTCAAGGGAAGTAAAGAGGATGCCACCAGTGACAGCGTTTGTAGAAGCCTTTTGTGCCATCCTCCTCTCCACTGGTAGGCTCGCCATCGAGAAAAGTTCCCTGCGTAATGGATGCTCTGAGAAGATTGCTTAAAAGCTAATGTGCTTTTAGCAACTAGGAACAGTACAACATCTGAGCTGGGGTAGTGTAAATTGGAGTGCTGCTCTCTTTTAGAGACAGAAGATGTTTTAAGCCTCGCATAGGAACAGCTAAGCATGCCTTTACTCATCAAGTGCCTTTTTGTGTTCTCTTTGCCTTTTTCAGGATTTCTTTTCCCTGTTCATTAACCATTCCGTAGGTAAACACGGTCTGTTGTGAATTATGGGTGTGGAGCCAGTATAAAGCTATTGCAAAATATTATGGATTTTTAATAAGGGCTTGGAATGCTGGCTGATAAACTTGTTAAAGCTGTTACTGTCCATTTAGTAAGCACAAGGCTTTTCATGTCTCTAGTCTTGATTTTCCCTAAAAAAAAAAGGGTAGTCTAAGGGCAATGTTATCCTCAGATGCATCTGCATATAATTTGGTCTTGTGTCTATGAAAATCTTCGCCCTGTTAGGGATTTTTGCCTCACTGTGTCGCTGCTCCTGGGCGTTTGTTAGTTCGCAGCCGGCCACCGGGGCCGTGTTTGTCTCACGGCTGCGGGCGCTGCAGAGCTTGCTGTGCCCTAAGCACCCCGGCTT
>JAVCKT010038433.1:16830-31697 GCA_032273925.1 Rhynchotus rufescens
CCGGCTTGTGTGGCACGTGCATAGAGCTGGGGGAGCCTGAGGGCAGCATGTGCCCACTCAGCTTTCCTCAGCAGCTCACACACACAGAAATCTTCACGTGTGAGATTTAAATATCAATAAGCAGCGTTTCGGTGTCTGCTGACGCTGCCTTTAATATCAGAGTGAGATACAGCACTTGTCGGTCCCCCAGCCTTTCTAGCTCGTTGCAGCCCATTGCTCGGCTCCTCTCCGAGCATTTCTTTTGTGCAAGAAGATCCATTTCTTCCACGGTGCTGCTGTGTTGTGCAATTGTTTGCTTATTGCTACGGTAGGCACTGCCAGGGCTCTAGCACAAACCAGTGGTTGGTTTCCAAAAAGGAGGAGAAAGAGGTGAGAGCAGCAGGACCACCAAGGCTGTGTTGCAAGCAAGCAGAGAGAAACTTGGCACTTCCCACAGCGCAGCGGGTACAGCCGCTTCTTCCAACGCAAGGGTGCACGCAGTGAAATGCTTATGAACTGCTGAAAGCCGCTGCGGCCGAGTGTGAGCGCAGGCTGCCAGGAGATGCTTATCGAGCCGGCGCGCAGCGTGTGGGAGAGCGCTGTGCGCCAGCCAGGGCGGCGCTGCGGCTCTGCGCGGCCTTCAGGGCCGCAGCCTCATGGCCTCTGCCAGGGCCCGGCCTGCGCGTCAGGGCCGCAGCCCCATGGCCTCTGCCAAGCCCCGGCCTGCGCGTCAGAGCTGCAGCCTCATGGCTGCTGTCAGGCCCCGGCCTGCGCATCAGGGCCGCAGCCCCATGGCCTCTGCCAGGGCCCGGCCTGCGCGTCAGGGCCGCAGCCCCATGGCCTCTGCCAGGCCCCGGCTTGCACGGCATCCCGCGCCTCCCACAGGCCACACAGCCCTTCTCCTCTCTGTTTTCCCTCCTGTCACCAGTTAAACAAAGCAAAATCCATGCTTTCCTCCCAACCTCAATGTAGTTAACATGGTTACTTTATGTGAGAGCTAACCAGAGGAAGATCTTCCCAGTGAAGGCACTTATAGAGCTGTTGAGTTGTCCTCAACACTTTACTCCTCTTTTTTGGATATGGGATAAAAGTGCTGGAAGTGTTTTAGACAGTTTTGGTTATCTTCTTAGCAGTGTATTTCCTCAGAGAAATGTGAGCTGCTTCAAGTGGAAAAATATATATCAAGTTTCATAACATGAAGGATGTGAAAATCCAGATATAACAAGTAATATATTGAGTATAGAACTAGTCTTCCCACAGAGACCCTGAAACCTGTTTCTATAACAGTAAATAGCTATATTAAAGTTGTGAAGGGGAGAAAAAATACCATACGTGTGTGTGTGTGTGTGTGTATATATAGATAGATATATGTATGTGTGTTGTTGGTGGTTTTGTTTTCCAGAATCTGCACAGATTTACTCATATTCCATCAGGGAAGTGCTTGGATCGTTCCGAGGTCCTACATCAAGTCTTTATTTCAGAGTGTGACTCCAATAAAGCCACGCAGAAATGGGAAATGAACAACATTCTTAGTGTGTAGACAAACAGAAAACCTACCTACTGACACATTAATTTGTACAGGACTGAAAATAGCCTGAAAACTGCTGCAACTATTAACTCTGTAAAGCTGCGAGCCTCCTGACTTGGATGAAGGACATAGGTGAACTGTGACTATTACAATAACATTATCATCTGCAGTTAATGTTTACAAAACTGCTTTACCTTAAACTCTGTAGATGTTTACATCTTTTTGTTTCAAGATGTTGGTAAATTAATGTGCTGTTAGCTATGTTTCATAGGAACGTAGTTAAAAGCACTGTCGTCTTCTTTGGGATTACACTCAGGGGTCTGAAGGCAGTTTTTTTACACACACTTGAAAAGGTTGGAGTAACCAGACTTTCATAGAACTTCGTGATTATCAACCTGTTGTATTTTTTTATTTAATTTCACATCTTACTAAGCACTGCCACAGGTTCTTAGCCAGGGTGGCCTTCTCTCACAGTCATGCTGCTTTTTTGGAAGATGAAATTCAACATATTTAGTGCCTCTTTCATTTCTCTATTTTACAAGAACAGCATTTGTTGGCAATTAGTGGATTTTCTTTTCTGAGCTGTGACCATGGTAGGGATCAACTGTACCCCCCATGTAACTACTGTGTTATCTAAGAGAAATTTCTGCTGCCAGTTTGGCGAGTGGACTTACTGCTTATGGGTGAGTTAAAGCACAGGCTACAGAAAAACATGCAGTAAGATCTCCCAGAATCTCTCATGTGCCCCTTGGCTGCAGATGCTCCAACTCTATTAGAATCTGAAATTGGGGATATTGCCCCAGGATCTGTTCCTTTCACTCGGTGTATTTGAGCAAATGCTGGAGCAACTAGATGCTTTTTCTATAGCGCAAGGAAGAGCTTAGTGTCACGTGTAGCACTGTGTGGTACATTTGATGAAGGCAAGCACGCTCTGAATTCCAATTAAAAATTCATCAGCACCAAATTTACTTGTTTATGTCATGCCTTACATACATACTAAAAAAAAAGCCGCACAATTAAATAAAATGTAGAATTCATCCAATTCTTTATTTGTAGAGTTCCAAATGGAATTCATGCAGAGGTGAAGTGAAACTTTCAATTGGGAAAAAATTATATCTATATTAACACGTGTGCATACTTCTTAAAAAGGTTATGGGTAACGCTTGTTTGGATTCCAGATTTAGACTTGATAAAAGGGAATCCTGAAACCACATCTGTTCATATTTTTCTTTTTTTTTTTTTCACTGGGAACTTTTCCTGAAGGATTCTGAACACAAAATACAACCACTTGGTGCTATCTATGGTGTACAAAGTAGAATGTGAAGAAGCAGTTGCTAAAAAATGTTTTGAATGGGAGTTTGTAGTAGAAACTTCTGTAAGAATATAAATATTTACTCTAAATGAACAGACGTGGAGGAGAAATGACTTACCCTTCCTTCCTTATTCAAGATTTTGTGACTGTTAAATATTGATGCCATCAGAGTGTACTGATGTAATAAGCATTACATCTATAATATGTCACACTATTAAATACGACTGAATATTCCTCTGAAATCTAGCAGCTTCCATTGACTTCAAGGGTTATGTATCCTGTGACAGAGGTTGATCATTATAGGGCTGTCTGCACTGATATGTTGATTTGGGATCTTTCCTAGTTTCTTTAAACTTTTCATCTGTCCTTTAAGAGGTATGGAACATAAAGGAGGGAGAAACTGGAAAAAGGAGAAGAAGGGTGTGTGTTGGTACCTGTCCCTTGTGTGTATGAAAACTGACTCCATTTTTTGTTTGTTGGGTAGATTAATTTAATCATATTACTATGCATAAGAGAAAGGTGGCACATAAATTGTGCGGATGTGCATTTTCAATGGGTATTTTGTGCAATTCATTAAAAGCTGATGCTGTATGTGAATATGAATCTGTATGTGAGACTGAAAACCTTACAAAACATGAGATCATAAGAAGCTGTAGCTGTAACGACTTTTTCCTACTATCGCCTGCTTGGAAAAAAATAATTCCCATAATCTTGCTTTGTAAGTTGATGATAATATCACTATGCATTTCTACATATTTTATAAATTTGATTTATGCAGATTTTGATACACTGTATGTTTCTGTAGAAATTGTATAAATCTTTTAAAAATTTATTAGGGATAAATCTGAGAAGCCTATGTATATCTTCCTTATGGGTTGCTTGTTTTTTTAGGTGAAGTAAATAAAATATTTGAAATTTTGGGTTTATTATGCATTACAGAATAAAATGGATCTTTATAGGAACCCCTTATTTCTAAATTTAGACAACTTAAACATTAAAATACTTTTTTTTTTCTTTTTGTTTAGGTACTGTTTATCACATCTGTGGGTTTGCGAGTTTTTTCAGTGATACCAAAAACAGAATTTCTACTGAGAATTACCATGCAGACACATTTGGATTCTGTGTTACCTGCCCTGAGCTAGGTGGATAAAATTTAGCCTGTTCACAGGAAATAAATGTGGTGATGATTTCTAAAGTAGAACCAAAAAACAGTTGGAAGTGCTTTAACTTACAGTTTACCTCAGTCAGTATGCTTGCTTAAACAAATACATGTTTCCCAAATATTTTTGGCCTGGGAAGGTTTATTAGTAAAAGATTGTGCAGTTCATTCCAGCTATGGAAGATGCAAGTTCTGGCGTAGGAGCAAAACTAAATACTGAAACTTGCAACACTAAAAAGTTTTTTGGAGGTAAATTCTTGTTTTCCAGCCATGTCTGTCAGTGCACTTCCATGTGTTCAGACTTTGGAAGGCTCCTTTGGCAGGTCAGCGGGTTTACAGTGCCAGCCACTCCCTGTGCAGAATACCCTCTTAGGCTGAAACACAGCATCGGGTAGGAAGGAGGAAATCTCTGTCGAGTTTCCTCATTACCCCAGGGCACCAAAACCCATGAAAATGCTGGCATCCTATAGTCAATCCCTACTCCTTCCCTTCTGCCCATCAAAATCCTGTACCACTATTTGCTCTTTGCTATGATCCTCCTCCTCCGAAAAGCAGTCCCTGACTGCTCTTGAAACGAGGTTCAGGTCTAATACCCATGCCACACTAGGCATTTATCAAAAAAAAAAAAAAAAGATTATTTTTCTTAGGTTTTGCAATATCTGAAGCACAGTTCTCCCTTTAAGTTAAAGAAGGTTCAATTGTGCAAGACCCATAGAGGCATAATAAGAAGAGGAAGTTGTGAAAATGCAGAAAAGTTACTTACACCATTAAACACAAGCTTTTTGTTTTTGTAAAAGCATTTACTGTCTGTTTCCTGCTTGTAAGCTTGCATCCATTGATAGCAATAGAGGAAGAAGAAACAGATTAGGAAAAGAAAAAAAAGCAGTATTTCTGCTTTTAATAGTTCTTTGCCTTGCTCTGAAAAGAGAGGGAATGCTGCTGCTTGCTCTGTTTGCTGTCTGGGAAGGTCAGAACCTCTTGCTAGTTTTCAGCCCCTTGGCTGTTGACTTCACTTACCTTGCAGGTCTCCTTTGGATGCTAAAGCCTGGGAAAGGTAAGTCAGGCAGCTCGTACGGAATGCCCGCTTAAAGCCTACGTGGATAAGGCATGGAGAACCTCGGGTGAGTCTGCCTCGCTGAGGCTAGGGGGTAAGTCTGCACTTAGAGCGCAGGCTGTAGGTGCCCTCGAGCCGGGAGCCCCTTGTGCCGCGAGCTCTGGGGAGCCCCTGCTCTGCTGCAGCCCTGTGTGTGGTTCCCAGGGCTCGTGTCCCGGTGCGGAGCACGGCGAGGGCAGCAAGAGCTGATCCAGGGCACTGCACATCTCATTAACCAGCCCAGTTAATGGTTAGTAACCTCCTGGTTTTAATCTTCCAAATGTCGTCTGTGTCTCTGTGACACGAGACTGTTTGGGCGTTCTCGGCTGCACGGTGACATGGGTCCTGTTCTGCGGGGCTTTTTGGCTTGCTTTTTCCTTTCACAAAGTCACGCTGTCCTGTGGCCCTTCTCAAGAGCGGTATGGAAGGAAACGGTCCTTGGCAAGGCAGTGACATAGCTTATGGTCTGATGGATCTGAACTAAGTGCAGAAAAATGCAAATTCCTTCAGTTAACAGGTGCACCGAGGTGACGAGGATCAAAGCCTGCAAGAGGGATTTAGAGCTCCTTGGACACCCAAGATGAAAAGTGTGCGTGCTTGCCCGGGCCCTTCCGCTTCTCACCAAGAAGGTATTTCCCTGAAGAGAAATCATTTATTTAGCAGCAAGAACCATGTCCCTTCCTCCAGGGCAAGGGTTAAGGCCAGGCAGGTCCCTTGTGAATGCAATTGTGGAGTTGGAAAGCAGAGCTTTCCCAAGTGGTGCACCTTGGTGGGCCTGCGGATGTGGCCTGGAGTCAGCACTGCTGCTTGTGCAAGAGAAAGGTACCCTCAGGAGAGGGAGGCTGAAAGGAGCAGAAAGGTGGGAGAGGCAGCGTAGCACAAACCTGGATTAAATAGCCCCAAATGCTCAGGCTGTAATGCCTGACGTGGGGGTGGTGGCAAGAGGAGACCTGTAGCTGAGAATGAGGCCCTGGATGGAGAAGGGAGAAATCACAGCAGACAGGATATTTTACATTTCTTGAAAAAGCTACGGGGAAGAGTGTGTTAGGCAAGGGGGCAGCATGCTGGGGCAGTTGTTAAAATACAGTCATTGGATAAAAATTAAAGGGTCTTATTTGGAGCAGGCCTTCCATGCCACTCAAAAGCTCTGGAGTAGAAATAGTCTAGATTCAGCCTTCTCTCTTGAAATCTATGCCACAATTTTCCTCCACTGATGGATCTCTGAAGTCCTTTGGATCTTGTGTTTAACTGCATATTTTGGATTAGGTCTGTGACAGAGATACAGCAATAGAACATCAGATTAAAAGCTGTGGCCAGAACCACAAGGACTAGTATAGGCATTTTCAAGGGCCCTTGAGAGATAGGTGTCAGCTCTGCTTCCAAAAAAATAAATTGGCATAAATCTCATCCCTAGAGCCCCCTGGGAAAGCGTCGCCTCGTTCTTGTGCATTCAGGGGACTGGGAGGTGTCCCTGGCAATGGGTGCCTTTAGTTTGCCAGCCTAAACCTGTAGGGTCATTGCACCCTCCTGACGGGGCCTTCGAGACAAGCGGGCTCATCCTGTGCAGAGCTACAATTAAAATTTTCATATTTTTCTTTCTGAGGCAGCCGTGAGAGAAAGTAGGACTGAATGGAAGTGGAGGCTTTCTGGAAAGGTTCTGGTGGGTTCATAAGAAGGGAGATTTGGCAAGAACCCACCAGGGGGTGTGGGGAAATGGGAAAGTGCACACAGAAAGCTATGGAAGTGGCTCTGCTCATAGTGCTCTTTTAATTGCCTGAGAAATGCCCTGGAGTCGTACGTGTCCCAAAGAAGAAGCATCGGAGACGGAGAATTGACCAGCTAATGGAGGGGCAAGCAGTCTGTCCTGTGGCCTGGGGATAAAAAGGAAAGTTAACACAGTATGGGAGGAAAACAACCCTGTAACCTAGTTACAGAATGTGGTCTGGTTGCTATTGATGATATAGATCTGGAGTAAGATACCACTGAGTGGAGCCATTTCTCACTGGAGATAAGCACAACCTCTTGTGCTTCTTTTTTGCCTGTCACCACCATAATCACCATCATTATCCTGTTATCTTCCATGCGATGCTTTGAGAGATGCCTCCCCTCCTGAAGTATTGGGACTCTTGGTTGTTACTGGACAAAGCTGAAGAATAGTCTGAGTTTAAGATAGGAGCTTAGAAGGTATTTAAAGACTACACCAAAGGCCTACCTTGCATAGCATGCCATCTCTTTTGGTGGTCAATAGGATAATATGGCCAAGGACAGAGTAAAAGGATAGGGCAAATATACGATATTGCTTCTCTAACACTATTCCTGCTTTTGGCAATTTATAGTCAAAGGATTTCTGAGCTCGAGATGGCATTTTCTGTGTAATAGTGCAGGATTTACCTAACCACTTTCTGTGTCTTTGGTGGATTTTGAGCATGCATAAAATGACCAAAGTTTCAAGGCATGCTGGCTCATCGGTTTCTTCCTGTGGTGAGATGCACGAGACCCCTGAGGGCCTGTTGAAGACCTCAACTCCCAGAGATTCAGTAAGTGCTGGGTTAGTGTCCAGTCCAGTGCTGGACAGAGGAGCTAGTTTAGCACTGTCATCACAATGCATTTTTAGAAGGACCTTTCAGGTCCTTCTCTATGAGAAAGCATTTGACTTTGCTCCTTAAGCTTGTCCAAACAAGTGTCATCCCTTCAGCTCTGCTCAAGGACAGACACCATGGGCACAAAGTTTACTGCTAGCTACTTGGGGTAGGAAATACTGAGAGTAGCCCGACAGTGTTTAGGGAAGGCATCAGATTTGCTGACTACAGGACTCTTTTCTCCGTATTCATTCCTGGAAGAGCATCAAGGCCCTCTGCACCAGTGGGGATTATGGTGGGGTGTTACCTTGCAGTCAGAGCAATGCACAGGTCAGTGCACTGCTTGGTCTGGCATGTGACAATTCCTTGAAACTACATGAAAGTAAGCATGTGTAGGCAAATAAATCAAATTGAAGGGATGGGGAGGGGGGAGATTGGGATCTCCTGCATATCCCATTACGAGCGCTGTGGGGCTGCGTGCACTGGGGATGAGTTGTACATCTGGGCGCCGTTATGGGATCTTCCACCCAATCTGGGAGGAATCCTGCAAAGGCAGGCTGGGCTGGGAGGCAGCTCGTACTAAGGCTCCAGCAATTCCAGAAATGCAGGGACTGCAGGCAAAACATTTACTTGCTTCAAGATGTGGAGGAAAATACAAGGCAGGAGGAGGAAGGAAGAGAAGAGCAAACGGGAGGTGAGGAAGCAAAGGAAGGTGAGATGGGAGCAATGGCAGGTACTGCTGCGGCGCACGCTCCCTCGTCGAGTGAGTGAGGGGAGGCCTGTGTGCCGGGATTACAGACCAAACGCCTGTGAAACAGTTACCAGGCCTTTGAGCGGAGCTTGAGGTAATCCCAGATAAAATTCCCATTCTGCTTTTTAGGACGTTCTTTGTAGATGCATTTGTAAATTCTTTTTTGTTATTTGAATAGCAAAGCCTGTACCTACTGGGTTCAGTCTGTAGCTGTTCAGATCAAGATTTTCCTTCTGAAAGCATATGGAAAAGGAGGTCTATATACTGCTCTCCAGACTCAGTTCTTTACCTGGAACCTGCCTTATGTTCTAGCTTCTTTTGTAACTAATGAGCATCTATTACATCTTCAGAATTGTAACACCTGTTACAATTCTAGCATCTGTTCTACATTAATATGAAGTAGTTTATTTTCCATCCTCCTTGATGATGGGAAAGGTTAGGACTATTTTTTTTCCCCTTTACATGTATTGTTTTGAATTAACACCAAATTTAATCTGCTCTTTTCATTATCCAGTCATTTCAGGCGCTAACTGGCTTTGCAGTCCTTTGCTTTTAGCCTTCTTGTTCACCAAAGCACCGTTCACCACTTTTTTTCTGGATTTTTACTATGAACATATTCAATAGTCTTACTAGCCCTAGGACCACCTAAATCCTATGCTTTTTTAGTAGATTTTTTTTCCACTGATAAAATGGATGGGTAATTATTTATTTATTTATTTAAAACAGATCAATTTGGCTTTTTGTCCATGCATTCTCTTCTGTATTATGGTTTCCGCCAGCTTGCTGTATGGACTTTGCCGAAGTTCCCTGTATCTCCACGGAATGCTTTCTAAAAGCTCATGGCATATTTATCACCTTTTGTTCCTCTCAGACTAGGATAGTTTAAAGTGTAAAATTATAAACTACAGTTAATAGTTCAGCCATTTCGTCCTTGAGCTCCTTAAGAACTCGGGGATGAAAACCATCTGTCCTGTCAGTGTTTCCAGACCCTTTATGCTTGGATTTGAGACAGATGCTGCACCATTCATTCCCTCCTCCAGCCCTTAAAAAGTTGTCAGGAGAACTTCTGAGGCTCTTCAGCAAAGGTTTTAAATCCTCCCC
The DNA here is from genome assembly GCA_032273925.1 of Rhynchotus rufescens. Classification (NCBI taxonomy): domain Eukaryota; kingdom Metazoa; phylum Chordata; class Aves; order Tinamiformes; family Tinamidae; genus Rhynchotus; species Rhynchotus rufescens. The sequence continues at coordinate 26,333 of JAVCKT010038433.1, forward strand.
ACACCTTTTCCCTGCTAGTTATCTTCCCTGAGCGTTGCTGTATATGTTGGTCCAAAGTTGTCCCAAGAGACTGTTTGGCAGGTATCCTGGGCCTGGTGTGCTTGAAATTAGGTATTAATCTGTTCTCACAACTTGCTGTGATCCTGTTTCTCACTGCATCTAACCACTTCCAGTATTGTTTTGCTGGTTTAGAAATAACTCTGGTGGTTTAAGGAATATCCAACCCTTAATACTCAGATACCTTTTTTATCCGTATCATCCTAGTTCTGGTGGTCTCAGTCTAATGCAGGGGGTGGCACGTGCTTGTGCTGAAGCTCCTATGCAGTGTCCATGAGCAGCCTCCCCGATGCCTCTTTTAGTTTTCCTTTGAGACGAGTGGCCCAATTCATCCCTAGAAAAACAAGCTTCCAGTGACTGCAGTTTCCTAAGATCTTCCGTGTTGAACACGGATGTGGAAAGCTAATTTAGCTTTTCTGCCACCGCCTTATCTTTTCTGCGCATTCCTTTTATACTTTGATCACTTCCTAGTGCTTCCCAGTGCCGGTTCTTTCAGTAGTCACAGATGGACATTATCTGCACCTCCTGATCTGAGCACACCACACTCTTAAAGCTTAATTTGCAAGCAGCAATTTCCACTTGCTCATTTCCCTTGGTCATTAATCCGTAGTCAGCGTTCTTACAGAGAAGGCAAGTTGCTATTTGGAAACGTCTCGGATCCCGGTGGGGATCCCAGCTGGCGGCGCGATGCTGAGGGTCGCTGCAGCTCGTGTCGGTCCCAGATCCCAATGTGGGTCAGCACCACAGGCTCCTGCTGTGGGAATATTTATAAATGGGACCACAACACGAGCGAGCCGCAGAGGCCTTTTGGTGGAGTATCTGCAGGACGGCGGGTATGGGGCACCTACCTGAGAGGTGGCATCAAGCAGCTCTGCGCTGTCTGTGCAGAAGCTGGTGGTGGTGTAGCCAATTAATAAATTAGCCAATTAATGCTAAGTGAAACTGGACCCAGAAGTCCTTTTAATCTCAGAAACATATTAGAGGAACTCGCTGATTTATTCCTGATTATACCTCAAGGTATGCTCTTATTCTGGCACAATATTTTAAATCGCCTTGGGACGAACAGGGCTTTTTGGGACACCTGAAGGATTGTATTTTGTTATGAAGCACTAGAAGGAGAAAACATAAACATTTCAGATAAACTAGTCTGCTCACCCTGATGCAACTGCAAAGGGTTATTTATTTACGTGCGATCAGAAATACCTCTTAAAGCACCACTGTTTTGTTCAGGGAGTGACCTGAGCAGCCGGGGCACGTGGCGGGTGCCCTCACAGCACGCACCCTCCGCTCCATAGTATGAGAGGTAATTGCCCCCGGGGGCATTCCTGAGGCCGGGCTGCAGCGCTCGATCCTTGGGAGCACGAGGCGCCTGCGAGAGAAGCGGGACGGGGCTCTGGTCCCCCGGCCCAGGGCCCAGCCCTGCGCCGGAGCCTCCGCAGGTCTGAGCTCCTGCAGACACTGATCCCGAGCGCCCTGGCAGGTCCGGCACGCGTCGCGGCAGCAAATCCAGCCTTCCCGATGCTATTTTAAGTATCTCATGGGAAGAGTGGGGGGAGGGGAAGAGAGAGAAAGGAAAAGCTAAGCATAAAGTTGCAAAGACTGATTCTGTGGCTAGAACTGGTATCCTGCTTCAGCAGGAAAAGAGAAATGTGTCTGTACACTTACTTTCATGCTTTGGGGGAAACACAAACTGGTTTAGTCGACTCATTTCTTGCAGGAAATGTGACATTATTATCTCCAGCCTGCAGTTGCTGCTGCTGGTGTTAGGCCCGGAGTGCAGAGCGCGCTCTCCATCCTGGATGGGTAGCATGACTGCACACAAACCTTCTGAAGAACTTACCTGACACTATCTTGGCTTTAATTTGGGAGACTGGCATTTATAGTACTTAATGTTATATGTTTTTCAGCATTGTGTTTTTCCAGTAAAAATAGGTTACCTAACACTTACCTCAACTACCAATTAAATTCAGGCTATTCCTTAAGTTATGGAAGTTTCAGTTTCCCCCTTGTATGTAGATTTTTGCTTTTAAATACACACTCTTTTTGAAGAAAACCAAAAAAGCTTCTAAATACCAAGAAATATCAGTGACGGAGAATATTCTGCCCTGGTGGTACCATGGTTCTTTAAAAATCCCTCATGTTTTCTCCAGGTCTCCCTGCTGGTATGAAAGGAGATAACATTCCAACACTTCTCAGGCCCTTCTTCCCAAGCTGCGGGTTTTAAAAGAAATCACCAAAACGGGGGCAGGGGAGAAAGGAGCACAGGGAACATCTGGAGAGGAGGCTTTGAACGCTGCCTGTCCTAGTGCCAACTTTCCTATCCTGATATGGACAAGGCCGGGGAACCTGCGCTCTGGAAAACTTGTATTTACCCCGCTGTCAACTACCATGGTTTAACGCAAGGCAGCACTGGGAGTTTTGTTTTCTTCAAAACTGCTGCAGTTCTCTAGAAACAAGTCTTGCAATCTAGAAAAAAATATCAACAAACTTGACTGATGTGATGTAAACATGTGCTAGGGTATGAAAAACATCAGTTGCAACTAAGGGTGAGTACAGTGGGGAATAAAACTGTGCTAACATAAGAGGAAATAAATAAATAAATAGCTCAAAGCTCTATATCCATTGCAGGACTTGAGACTGAGATTTACCAACTTTTTCACGTGAGCAATATCCCTGTTCAGAGCACCACAGACCTGTCTACAATAGAAAGCTGCCAGGTTGGGACTTCCACAAGTACACAGCCCCTTACGAACAGTAAGAATACACCAAGAATCATGTACATCATTTTATTACAAAATTGTTAAAAAAAGTAATACAATGCAAATATACTACAAAATATAAGATCAGCTATTAAGCTACCTCCTTTGTTTTACTTTGCTAAAAAGAAACACCTGGCTATCAGTCACTGAGTTTCAACAAAACCATTAAATATGCAGAAACATTCCACAACTTTTTCCTCTTTGTTTTAAAACAGAACTGTAGCAGCCCACAGCTACTACTTACATTAAAAATATAGGTCTCCCTACAAAGAACCACATCACCTATACACAATTCTGTACAGATTTTTATACTGAAGCTAACAATGAGCTGCACTTGAGTTCACATTCTTAGCAAAATATTGGATTCTGAGCATAAATCTTTACAGCAGGACTTGCATCTACTCCTCATCCTCATCTTCCTCCTCCTCTTCATCATCTTCTTCCTCTTCCTCATCCTCTTCTGGTTCTGCTTTCTTCTTGGATCCTGCAGGCCTCCCCGGGCCCTTTTTTCCTGTGTCACTCTTGCTCTTAGCACGATACGCTGCAATATCCTGCAAGAGAGAGATGCTGTTTAGTTGCTGGCAAGGTAATTATGAAGAAAAGTTTATACAGTTCCAGAAGTTAATACTTTATGTGTATCCTAACTGAAGGAAGGAAGAAGAAATAAGGTGGGTGTGTAGGGGGGCGGTGCTTACATGTTTTGCTAGCAAGACCCAGGCAGTCTAAGGAATTTGTGGCCATGGCATTTCTGAGCAGGGCTGTGTATTTTCCCAAGCGGGTAACCTGTTTTCCGGAGGTAAAGGCTCCCTGGCGAAGTCTCTAGGCGTGTAAAAATCGCACCAGGCACGGCCTCCACATTCCTTTTGTGCCACACCTTCCCCGCACTTGTAACACCCGACACGGGCTCTGCTTAGAACTATGGACCCTGCACCGCTTAGGTGCAAATCAAGCCAAACCAGCCCCTTTGCAGCACGCTCTGCAAGCCCAAGCAGCCCTTTCTGCCCCCCTGCCCGGCACCTTCTCGTATTTCTCCTTTAGCTTCGCGGCCTTCTGTTCGTAGGGCTGTTTGTCTTTGGCCGACTGCTCGGACCACATTTCACCCAGCTTCTTGGCCGTGTCGCCGATGGACAAGCCGGGATGTTCGCTCTTGATCTTGGGGCGGTGCTCGGAGCAGAAGAGGAAGAAGGCAGACCTGGGAGGGGAATAAAGGGTTAAGTAGGCGAATGGGGAGCTGCCAGCGCCAGGCAGCAGTGTGTGTGTGTGTGTGTGTGTGTGTGTGTGTGTGTGTGTGACACACACGGAAAGCACTCACGGCGGCCGCTTGGGAGCGTTGGGGTCCTTCTTCTTCCCCTTCTTCTCGCCCTTGGGGGGCACGTAGTTCTTCATTTCCCTGTCGTAACGGGCTTTGTCGCCTTTGGCCATCTCCTCGAACTTCCCTTTTTCCTTGCTCGACATTGTCTGCGAGGGGCACACGGAGGGGGAGAGGAGGAGGAGGAGGAGGTGGAGGAGGAGGCTCAGCCCGGGCGCCCGCTGCCCCGCCAGGCGGCCCGCGGCCCGCGCTCACCTTCCACCGCTCCGAGCACTTGCGCGAGAACTCGGCGAAGTTGACGGACGAGTCCGGGTGCTTCTTCTTGTGCTCCTCGCGGCACGTCTGCACGAAGTACGCGTACGAGGACATCTTGCCGCGCGGCTTGTTGGGGTCGCCCTTGCCCATGGCGGCGGCGGCGGCGGCTGCTGCGCGGCGGGAAGGGCAGCGGCGCCGTGAGGGGCAGGGGCGGAGCCGCCACGGGCCCCGCCGCCCGCCCGCCCGCGAGGCGCCGGATCCGCTCGCCCGCCCGCCCGCCCCCGCTTCGCGCGGCTCGGCCTTGCCTGGCTCGGTGCGAGGCGGCTCGGTTCGGCTCGGTTCGGCTCAGCTCGGTTCGGCTCGGCTCGGCTCGGTTCGGCTCGGTTCGTGCGGCGCCGGGCGCTGCTGCCGCCGCTGCCGCCCACAAATGGTTCCGCCGCGCCGCACTTGGAGCCTCTTGTTTTCCGCAGCCCTGCCCGCCACAGCAACTTGACCCGCGGCGCCCTCGGGCCCGCCCCCACGCCGACGCCCATTGGCCGCCGCGCCCGTTCAAACCGCTCGCCGCCCCGCCTCCCCGCGCCGCGCCCGCCGCCCATTGGCTCGCCCCGCCTGCGACGTCAGCGCCGCGGCCGCTCCCGGGTTAGGTGGAGCGCGAGGAGCCGCTGGCTCCCATACTCGCTGGAACCGGTTGGGGTGAGCGTAGCCGAGGGGGCGGGGCCAGCGGCGCGGGCGGCGATTGGGGGAGCGCGACGGTTTAAAAAACCGCGGGGCCGCCCGCCATTGGCCGTCGCGGGCCGGGCGCGCTCCCATTGGGCGGAGCGGGCTGCGGCAGCGTGGTTTAAAAATACAAAGGGAGCGGGCGGGCGGCGGAGCGCGCAAAGCGAGCGGGGCGCGCAGGGGGACGGGCCGCGCTGCACCGCGCCGCGAGGGGGGCTCCGCGAGTGCGAGCAGCCGCCCGCCCGCTGTAGCCGCCGCCGCTCGCCGT
>JAVCKT010038439.1:0-13599 GCA_032273925.1 Rhynchotus rufescens
TGATCTAGATTTGAAGTTAATCTTCATGTGGGCAGTGGAATAGAGATATCCACAGGTCTCTTTCCATCCAGATATTTCTGTGAGTCTCTTTGGGTTTGTATGTGCACTGCAACTTGTAGACCTTGGTGATTATACCCTGTTCGTCCTTGCCCATTCAAGATCTGCTCAGGGCCAGGAGATCAGCCGCAGGTGTCAAAATCTGTTTTGGTAGGGGATACACCTGAGTCTGTGGCTGTTCCTGTAATATACTCTGCTCCCTCTTTCCTCATGGATGGTTGTGTAGGTACGTGACAAGATGAACAGCATTGATCTTGAGTTTTCCTCACTGTCCGTAATGTTGGATGACATGGAGAAGAATGACCCCTTCAAATCTCGGGTGAGCTGCTGTCCAGTGTGTTGCAGGTTGAAGGAGAGATGATTGGTTTGCCAAACAGAGGTAGTTCAAAGGATTCTACAGGAAATCAAATGTCTAGATAAACCATATTGAGAAAGCCTATCTGAAGGACCAGAAAGCAAAGATTGTGCAACTTTTCAGAACTGCTAACTATATAGTAGTGTGGGGACTTATCATGGGTCTGGGAAAATTATTGATTGCTGATGGAGAGGGCATATTTTCTCTTCCTCTTTGTCAATGACTGCATGTTTCTTTCTGCTTCTTGCGTTTACAGGTATCTCCAGGATCCACAGATTCTCTGGAGAGACAGTCTACTCCAAAAGACCTGGTGGAAATTTCATCTGCACCCAAAGATTCTCCTCGTTCCTTTCCATCCAAATTCACTCCAAAACCAAGTGGAAGCTTATCTTCCAAGCCCCTTGAAGTGGATGCAATCCCTGCTCCAGCCCCATGGGCATCCCCACAGCAGCACAGAGAGCCTCCAGTACCAGTCCCTTCCCCGTCTTTCCTCCCTCCTTCTCAGCCTGCCCCTAAATACATCCCACCTCCTGTTGCTGGATCTTCTAAGCCTGGGTCCAAGCCAGGTGCCAGCATTCGCACGGCTCCCTCAAACTCTGTAAGAAATCCTACCTCCCTTCAGACTCAGTTCACAGCCCCTCCACCTACAGGTCCCTCCTCACGGCCACAGCCTCCCAATTTCACCTATGCCCAGCAGCGGGAAAGACCTCAAGTACAGGAGAAGCCACGTCCTGCAGAACAACCTGTTGCTGCAAAAGACATGGTAAGGAGTAGAGTCATGACACCAGTGTCTTTGGACAAGAGTGGAATCACTGAGGTTGGAGGAGGATGGAGTGTCTGTCCCTGGTTAAGGAGAGTTGTTCTCCATCTGAAAAAGGGCACTTTTCATTATGTTTTTGAGAGAGAGAGCCAGGCACGGTGGTGGGACAGGCGCACAGCTTTATGTAAGGGTGGAAAGAAATCGGCGTAGTGCATGGAAGACTGTTCCATAGAGAGAGGGAGGAGATGTAAAGGAGAGAGAAATAGATTTATTAGGGACAGGGCAGGAGGTGATTTGTCCATATGTTTTCTTTGGGATTGAATGTTTCGTCTTCCTGCAGCGTAGACCCACAGGCTCCAGTGCAGATTCCCCTAGGGGAAATTCTTCTCTGACCATGAAGGAAGTAGAAGAGCTGGAGATGTTGACTCAGAAACTAATGAAGGATATGGAGCACCCACCTCCAGCAGAAGCCACTACTTCTGGTGCGTTTCCTCAGTGGATAGCAGCAGGACCATGACTGGTGGGTTTTCCCCTCTCTTATCCCTGTCTCCTTCCACTGGCAGAGCTCTGTGGCTTCTGCCGGAAGCCCCTTTCAAGAACCCAGCCAGCTGTGAGAGCCCTGGACAGCCTTTTCCATGTGGAGTGCTTCACCTGCTTCAAATGTGAGAAGCAGCTGCAGGGTCAGCAATTCTACAATGTGGATGAGAAGCCTTTCTGTGAGGACTGCTATGCTGTAAGTAGCTAGGAGGAAGGCTGTTGGAGAGAGCTGGGCTTCCTGTGGTTGTTATCTCTTGCTTTTCTTCCAAGTACCTGCAGCTTTTCATTTCACCTGTTTGTGGTGTAGTATCCTGAGGGTGAGAGATTTATTAATGTGTCTTGCTTGTTTCCTTTGGGCCCAGGGGACCTTGGAGAAGTGTAGTGTCTGCAAACAAACCATCACAGATCGTATGCTGAAAGCCACTGGTAACTCATACCATCCTCAGTGCTTCACCTGTGTGATGTGCCACACACCTCTTGAGGGGACCTCTTTTATCGTGGACCAGGCCAACCAGCCTCATTGTGTGGATGATTACCACAGGTATGGAGAAAGCCCATTCGTGAGATGTCTGAAAGAGGGTTCTCTTTCAGACACTCGTACTATGGTATGAGATGTTGATGATCTGCAGGCAGTCTTCAGGCTGCTTCAGAGGTCTTGTGGGGACCAAAGCACCTGATGTGTTAGGAGGGGTTGAAGGAGCTGGGTTTTATCAGCCTGCAGAAGAGGGTGTTGAAACGTAGCTCTTGTTGTCTATAGCCACTGAGTAGTAGGATGCTAAAGAAAATGGAGCCAGAGTTCTTCATAGGAAGATAGGACAAGAGGCAACAGGCACAAGATGCGGATGAAACTTCTACTGGACATAAAGAAAAACACCTCCCTGCTGAAGGTGCTTCAGCACTAGTGCAGGTGCAAGGAGACTGGGGAATCTGGCATGCTGGATATATTCAGAAATCACCTAGGCAAGACTCTGAGCACCCTTTCCTAGCTCTGAAGATTGCTCTCCTGTGGGCAGGTTGAATTAGAGGCTTTTTCAGGCTTAATCTTTCTGTGATTTATTATTCTTCTGTTGCTAGTTCTTCTGTGTCAGAGTGAGAAACCTTCATTGAATGCCAGCACAGTGATCATGGTCTCTGTATTTATGTGTGTTGCAGGAAATATGCTCCACGTTGCTCAGTCTGTAGCGAGCCTATCATGCCAGAGCCTGGAAAGGATGAGACAGTGCGTGTGGTGGCACTGGAGAAAAATTTCCACATGAAATGTTACAAGTGTGAGGTAACCCTGTCCCCATTCCTCCCATATCTCCATTTTATTTATTTATTTATTTATTTATTTATTTATTTTCCTTTCTCTGCCCCCAAATCCTTAGCATAATCAACTGGTTTCTGTTTCGATTTTTGTGCTTTCCAGCTCAGGTCCATTTTGCATAAGAGTGTTGTAAAGCAGATTCAGAAAAGGATTAGACATTCACCAACCTGAGGTCCTTGAACAAGGCAGGGCTATAGCCTCTAACATCTCTAAATAACAGCAGTTTATACAGTGGGAGCATGAAGGGAGAAGATCACAAAAAGGGGCTGTTCTCCCATGCTCTTCCATCTTCCATTAGCGCCATCAGAGAGAAAACCCTGGGCTGTGTGGGCTGTTAGCCTAATCTAGTATGGCATTTCTAATCCTTGACCACACTTACCATATTGTTTCCTGTAATTAGCTCTGTCTTTTTTTTTTTTTTCTTCCCCTTTAGGACTGTGGGAAGCCCTTGTCCATTGAAGCAGATGAGAATGGCTGTTTTCCACTAGATGGTCATGTACTGTGCATGAAGTGTCACACTGCTCGTGCCAAAACAGCACGCTGAGGCACTCGGAGTGGATGTAGCCAATTAAACCCCTCCACCCAATGCTCTTTCCCTCCCCTCTACCATCCTGCCCCTCTGCCTGGCAAGGCAGATGTCTACCTTATGGAGACCCTCCCACTGCAGTACCTTCCTCATGTAGGATCCTCCTAGACTTCAGCCTGTGCACCTGCCAAGGAAGCACCCTTTCTCCAGTCACTACCTTCCTGGCCACAGCGTATTCCAAGCTGGGGACTGAGGTGGACAAACGTGCTCTGTTTCTGTAGCATTCTTGGAGGAAGAGCTCTTGAGTAAGAGCAGATCTCCACCACCACCTGGTGGAAGTAGAAAGAATGACCTAATGGCAGGTGCTGGGCGTTGTACTCTATGGAGCCAAGATGGGATATTTTACATTAGAAGGTGGAAGCCTCTGTCTCAACACTGCTTCTGTCTTTGCAGTTTTGTTTTTTTTATTTCTGCCACCTTATTACAAGGATGATTTTTTTTCTTCTTTCCTGTTCAAAGTGCGAATACAAAGCATATTGAGAATCTGTTCTAGTTGCTGGAAAAAAACTAACCTCCTCTCCCTTTTCTACTTTCTTCTTTTATTCTATTTTATTTTTTAAGCTCTCTTCCCAGCCTGGGAATTGAATTAGTTCCCAGTGGGGTTTTCTGGGCAGCCAGGTGGAGCACCAGAGTAGAAAACTAGTCCAAAGAATGTGTTTGTTTACAAATAAAGACTGTCAAAAGAGCTGGCAGCACACAGTAAGGAGGTGCCTCAATATGTGGATGAGAAATAGCAGACTGAGAAATGCTTCCCTTTTCCAAGCAGCTTTCAGTGCTGTTCAGTGCAGAGCTTCAGTATAACAACAGACTTGTCTGGCTCCACTTGTTACTATACTAGGTGCCATTTTCTGGTAAGAACTTCCCGAACTGAGCAACCTTTCTGGATAACTATATTGTCCAGCCACTGTTTGCATATAATAAAATATGAGTGTGTTTTTTTCATTAATGTGTGTCTCTTGTATTTGCTCAACTGGCCATGAGAACGGTTAGATTAGGCAGTAAAGAATGTATAGTTGTTATTTCACCCAGACTCCTGAGGTATTATGAATCTAAAAATGGCCTTTTTCTTTTTCAACCTCTGTCTCCTTTTCAAGTTGTTTAGTTTCTTCTTTATATTTCTGTGTCTGGAGAGTAGCTTTTCTCAGCTAAATAAATGAAAGACTACATTTCAGTACACCAAGACCGTAGCCTACTTGGTGTGTCATGAAGAGATGGGTTATTACAATCCACTGGCATCAAACTGGAACCAAGTGGTCGGGAGTACTGTTGTTTTGTTTTTTTGGGTTTGTTGGTTGGTTGGTTGGGTGTTTTTTTTTTTTTTTTTTTGCATGCTATGCTAGCTTTGCTAGCTATGGTTACTCAAAGAGAAAGTTGGTGCTTGACACTTAGTCTTACAGCTTTTAGCCTGTAACTGTCTCTACAACTGCATCTGAAACTCATTTTTTGGAGTGCAGGAGCATTGAAGATTACCACACCACCCTTACTGTGCCCCACTCTGTTCTTGTGCCAGTTTTTTGAGCAGTCTGTAATGAATGTGCAAATTTATCCAGGAAATGCCTGGAGAGTCCCTATAGGATGAGCAAGCAATAAACAATTTTACTTTCATTTTAATTTCTTCTGAGTACTTGCTGGTTTTTAAACATCACTTCTTAGAATGGTTCATGTTAGGTTATAGAATTAGAGGCTGGTATTTGCAACTACAAAGGTACACAGAAAGACACTGACAGCTGGGAGGAGAAACATTCTCACCTCTATTGCTCCACCATTATCAGCTTCATTATCTGCCTGGGGAAACCCATCAAGCTTAATCAATGGGAGAGACTTTATGAATCTCCTTCATCTCCTTGCAGACTGACCTGGAGTTGCTGGCCCTAGGGGTATGAAACAGCTTATGGAGTGCCAGGGAAGAGAAGTGGGGTTTGTGTAAGATCTTGGGGTTGTGTAGGGGAAGGATCAAATACAGCAAAAGGGAATCATTAAAGAGAAGTGAGAAGGGGGTGGGGGGGGAGAAGCGCTAGCTGCAAGTAAGCAGTCAGTATGTGTGCCAGGCTCTGTCCTGCATCTGATCAGTGCTGTCCTGACATCTTATTAAACTCAAATTCTAGGTTTTCTCTCAGGGTGAAGGGACTCCAGTTTCTTTGTATGGATGGATATCGAAGTACAAGGAACTGAAGTAGGTGCTACAGTTCATGCAGCACTTGGGACTGGGGGGCTAGTAATTGGAGAAAATGCATACATACCGTGTGGATGAGTAAATGTTGAATTGTTAGTGAAAATTAAGGCACAGTAACTCATGAACAGACCAAGAAGCTTGGGAAAGCCACAGTCTGCGTCAACTGCTGGAGCGATCAAGTGATCCACACTAGCTATCTCGGCGCCTAAAGTGTGGCTACTGGTAAGGTCACAGAATCGCAGAATGGTTGAGGTTGGGAGGGACCTCTAGAGATCATCTAGTCCAAACTCCCTGCTCAAGCATGTGGCACAGGGTGACATCCAGGTGGGTTTTGAAGATCTCCAGAGAAGGAGACTCCACAACCTCCCTGGGCAGCCTGTTCCAGGGCTCTGTCACCCTTAGAGGAAAGTTGTTCTTCCTCATATGGAGATGGAACTTCCTGTGTTTCAATTTATGCCCATTACCCCATTCCTCACTGGCCACCACAGAGAAGAGTTTGGCCTTGTCCTCTTTACATTCTCCCTTCAGGTATTTATACATATTGATAAGATCCCTTCTCAGTGTTCTCCAGGCTCAACAGGCTCAGCTTGCTTGCTCTTTCCTCATACCATAGATGCTCCAGTCCCTTAATCATCTTTGTTGCTCTGCGATGGACTCTCTCCAGCAGCTCCACGTCCCTCTTGTACTGGGGAGCCCAGAACTGCTCACAATACTCCAGGTGCGGCCCCACCAGAGCTGAGTAGAGGGACAGGATCCCCTCCCTTGACCTGCTGTCAACACTCCTCCTGATGCTGCCAGGATCCTATTGGCCTTCTTGGCCATGAGGGCACTGCTGCCTCATGGTTAACTTGGTGTCAACCAGGACTCCCAGGTGCTCCCAGGCACAGCTCTCTGCAGTTGCTCTCCAACAGGTCAGCCCTAATCTGTACTGGCACCTGGGGTTATTCCTTCCCAGGAGCAGGACTCTGCACTTGCAGAACCTCATGGACCTCACGAGGTTCACCTCTGCCCAGCTCTCCAGCCTGTCTAGGTTCCTCTGAATGGCAGAACAGCCCTATGGATTGTCGGACACTCCACCCGGTTTAGTATCATTCTCAGACTTGCTGAGGGTGCTCTCTGTCCCGTCATCCAAGGCATTGATGAAGAAGTTGAACAGCACTGGGCTGGTACTGACCCCTAGAGGACACCACTGGCTGCAGTCCTCCAACTAGACTCAGCTCCATTTACCACAACCCTCTGAGCTCTGCCATTCAGCCAGTTTTCAGTCCATTCCACTTTCCCCTCATCTAACTCACATTTCCTGGCCTTCTCCAGAGGATATTATGGGAGACAGTGTTGAAAGCCATGTTGAAGTCAATGTGGACAACATCCACAGCTCTCCTCTCATCCATCCAGCATGTCATCCCATCATAGAATATCAAACATGACTTCCCTTTGGTGAATCCATGCTGACTACTCCTAATTACCTTTTCCTCCATATGCCTAGGGATGATCTGTAGGATGATCTGCTCCATCACCCTTCCAGGGATAGAGGTGAGGCTGCCGGTCTGTAGTTTCTTGGGTCCTCCCTCTTGCCCTATTTGAAGACTGGAGTGATGTTGGCTTTCTTCCAGTCCTCTGGCACCTCCTCCACTCTCCATGACCTCTCGAAGATGATGGAAAGCGGCTGAGCAATAACCCCTGCCTGTTCCCACAGCACTCTTGGGTGCATCCCATCCAGGTCTGTAGATTTACTGGTGTCCAGTTTGCTTAGACATTCTCTAATCCCAGCCTCCTTGACCAGTGGAAATCTTCCTCTCTCTTGTTTCTCTCAAGAGTTTTCTCTCTCATATCTAGGCTCTATAATTCATAGGGAATAGCCTTAGTAGTAAAGACTGAAGCATTGAGTAACTCTGCCTTCTCTGTATCCTCCAACATCAAGGCATCCACTCCATTTAGCAGCGGACCCAGGTCTTCCTCTTGCTACTTATGTATTTGTAGAAGCCCTTCCTGCTGTCTCTGACATCTCTTGCTAACTCTAATTCCAAAACAGGCCTTGACCTTCCTCATTGCATCCCTGCATTCTTTGGCAGTGTTCCTATATTGTTCCTATGTGGTCTGGTCCTTCTTCCACATTGTGTATACTCCCTTTTTCTCTTTAAGTTTTCCCAAGAGCTCTTTGCACATCCATACAGGTGTCCTGCCCATCTTGCTTGACTTCTTTCTTACAGGAATGAACCAATCCTGAGCTTGGAGAAAGTGATGCCTGAATATTAGCCAGCTCTTCTGGCCCCCCTTTCCTCCTAGGAGATTCCTCCACGTAGGTGTCTGAAGAGGTCAAGTTAGTCCTCTTGAAGTCCTGGGTTGCAATCCTACTTCTTGTCCATCTTCCTCCTCACACAATCGTGAATTCCAACATCTCATGGTCACTGCAGCCAAGACTGCCCCAACCTTCACATTTCCCACTACACCATCTTTGTTTCTTATTATCAAGTCTAGCAGGGCCCCTAATTGGCTCATCAGCTATCTGCATCAAGAAGTTATTTGCAATGTTTTGCAAGAACTTCCTGGACTGTCTGTTCCTGACTCTATGGTTATTCCAGCAGATAACAGGGTGGTTGAAGTCCCTCAGGAGGACTCCCCTATGCTGAGCTCCATACATTCCAGTTGCTCTCTCATGTGAAGGGCAACTCCACCACCTCACCTTCTGGGCCTGTCCTTCCTAAAGAGCCTAAAGCCCTCCATGGCTGTGTTCCAGTCATAAGAGCTGTCCCATGTCCCAGTAATTGCAGTGAGCTCATGACCCTGCAATTGTACACACAGCTCCAATTCCCCTTGCTTATTCTCCATGCCACATGCATTTACATAGAGGCATTTGAGTTAGGCATCCAATATGCCTCTCTTTCTAGCTGAGTCAGCTGTAACTTGACTATGTGAGCCTTTAGTAGTTCTCATGATTTTCTGGTTTCCCTCTCCAGGCCTTGGGTGTCCTTTGCTGGCTTTGGAGTTACGTTGGTGTGAGTGGCATGGCAGGTCATCCCCTAACTCATTACTTGTTTCCCTGATGATATCCCCCCAGGTCACAAGTCTGGATCAGCTACCAGAGAGGCCAGTTTGCAGCTGTGTGTGTGTCTGTGTGTGAGGTAAGTGGTAGCTCAGAGGTTCACAGGGCCAGTACTGGGTAGACTGAACAGTTAAGGCCAGTTACTGGAGGGATCCGTAGCTTTGTATGCATGCGTATGAGTACATGAAGGGATCTGAGTACTAGCCCTTGAAATGGGGCTATAGTACTCAAGGGTTCGTATGTCTGGTTACTAGCAGGGGATCCAGGTGCCAGCTACTGCAGAGACTGTGTAAGACTAACTACTTGTAGGGACCCATATTGCATATATGTTTATATTTTCCACCAACAGACTTTCATCAGGCTTTCAACAATTAGAGAACAGGTTTCAGACATTCATGCTGTCTCTATTTGCATGAGTCTCTATTTGCTGCATATTCTGTGTGACTAGCTGTGTGTGTGTGTATATAAATAGATGGGTATGTGCATATGCACCCAACTGGGAATACATGCTCAGGCTTGCTGCAGGCTGTACCTGAGGGCATGGGTCTGGACAGGTTCATCACTATCAGCTATGGATTCAGCAGTTCCTAACCATCAAAGTTGGAAGGACCTCTGATGACCTTCCAGTCCAGCACCCTTGCTCAAAGCATGCGCAATCAGAACAGGTTGTTCAGGGTTGTGCTCAGTCAGGTTTCAGTATCTCCGAGGACAGAATTGCAACAACCTCACGGGGCAACTTGTTTCAGTATTCAACTACTCACAGTAAAGTTTTTTTTCCTTTCCTTCTTACATTCAAATGGAGTTTCTTGCATTTCAGTTTGCACCCACAGATTCTTTTCCTGCTGGAGAGGCTTTTTCTAAGGCAGCCTGGGATACTGCTGCCCTCCTTTGCTGCAAAGGCACATTGCTGGCCCATGTTCAAGTTGTCCACCAGGACCTGCAGGTCTTTTTTTGCAGGGTTGCTTCCCATCAATTCAACCCACGGTATGTATTAATGCATAGAATTATCCCTCCCCAGGTGCAGAGCTTTGTTTTCTTTTCTTTTCTTTTTGGAAGGGGAGGAGGGAGTTGCATTTTCTTCATAAGTCTGCCCAGTTCTCCCATCTGTCAAGGTCCCTCTGAGTGATGGCTAAATGCTCTGGTGTATCAGCCAGTCCTTCCACTATTGTATCATCTGCAAGGCTAGGGCAAAGTTCATGTGTGTGTGAGGCATGCTCATATCTTGCATAAGCTCCATTGGAGCTTATCTTCTAGCTTTGGTGTCTCCCATGCAGCAACTTTATTATCTATGCTTCATGTTCAAAACACCTATTTAGCAAGATCAAACTTATTGATACACTAACAAGACTTTTAATAAGAGCTAATCTCATCACCTGTGTCTCTTTCTATAGTTACAGTGACGTCAGTAGATTAGCTAGAGCAAGTAATTCATGATTCCTTCTGTATGCGCTTCTCCTTCTCCTGGTGAATAGAAAACACCCTCCTTGTTTTAAGTTACTTATCCTTTCTTGGTAAGCAAGATCTTCCCAGGAGCAGAAGTGTTACACAACTTTGAAAACACTGACAAACATCTACACCTGTGATTGAAGGCAATGTGTGCCTGTGAAGGCAATTGAAGGCACCTTCTTCACCAGCCTAGGCTTAGCACAAGTGCTGGAAAATGATTCTTGAGGTGAGTGCAGTTGTTTTCCTAGGTAGAATATGAGGTGGTTTTTTTTTTTTTGAGGCACTCTTAGGATCAGCAAAGTGAAGTATTTTTTACCTTGAATAGTCTCTCCTGCAGCAGCTAAAAGTATTGCTTGCATGTATTTCATTGACACATAGGAGCTAGTTCCTAATACTCATCACTGTTTTGGGGTAAATACAGGTGCTCTACAAGTATAGCTTTGGCTAGGATAGCTGTAACTGTTTTCTGGGGGTATTTTGTTTATTTGTTTGTTTTTTACAAAGTGATCAGCTGTACATGCACCCTTTAGTCCTATTGATACTACAGTTGCACATTAGAAAAGCAAATAAAAGGGCTGTCATACACAAGCTTGGCAGAACCATCTAAACGTGGATCTAAGTACTCTACCAGAGCTTATTATGTATATGCTTGTGTATTAAAGTAAAGTTCCCTGTAGTATTTGAGATAAGTCGAAGAGCAGATTGCTTTGTCACAAGTTTATTTACAAAATATTATTTACAGTTAATAGCACCTCTGTCTTGAGCTCTGATAAATAATATTTCCTCCACAGAGAAGGAATAAGGCAGACCACCTCTGCACACATTACAAATACCCTACCCAGCCAAACATTGCTATTCCCTCTTTTAAAAAGGGTCAGTAAAAAATGGGAACTTAAAGGGTTTTGTGTCATGGCACAAGGAAGGTATTAAGCAGGTCGGAGAGATGCAAATCTCTCTCTCAAGTGTGCATGTGCAAGGCAGCGATATGCAGAGGTTACATAATTACTTGAGTAAGCAGAGTGGGCTGCTACTTACCATCTTCCCCTCTTCTTTTCCCCCACCCACCCTCCCCCCAGAAAGTAATACACCACGGCTTGGTGGTGTTTTAGGCAATAATAAATGAAATAAAAATATAACCCTTAGCAGCAGCCTTGTGGAAGACATGTAATTCCCATTGTGAAATAGGGAAGATGGAAGGCTGCTGAAATGATGAAGAAAGGACACTACAGGGTGAATGGGCACAGTCTCCATGGGTCTGTGTCTTGGTGCATGTTCCCTGAAGATCCGCTTTATCTGAACCCTTGTCTCCAATCTTAAAACATCACTCTCTTTAGTTGTTCACAGTCCTATGTTTGTGTGTGATTTCACTGAAGGCCTGAAACTCCAGTATGTGGACTACAGGGATTATTTAGTGCTGCACAGACCACATGACAGAAGACAGTGCTGGTAACAGATCCTAAGGCCTGAAAAAGACCTGAAAATCCCTGAAAAGGGACTGACAGATGCTCTGGTGCTAAAGCGAGGAGAAGAGAAATGAGAGCAGGTGGTGTTTTCTCATGAGTCTTTTCAGTCCTGGTTGTTTTGCTTTGCTTGTTTCAGTCACTCATTTGGAAGCAATTGCCATAGGAATGATTCCAAGTGATATCTGCTAGGACTGGGCATTTGTGAAGCTTAAGAGAGCAATGACAGATCACTCTTTAAAGCCTTGTATACTGCAAAGGATCCTCTTCTGGTGGCCTGGAAGTGACACTCCCATCTGTTTCAAGTCCCTGAAAGAAATGAGGAAAGAAAGAAAACATGAATTGTTGTTCGTGTTTCTTGGGGATTGGGAGATGGGGTGGGACAGAAACAATTCTCAAGTATTAATTTGGACAGCTTCCTTCCTCTCGGTGCCTGCTGCCTCCTACTGCCTTTTACTTTTTCCGCAGAGGGAAAAAATCTCCATGTGTTCCCCTACTTCCTCCTCTGAGGATGGCTGTCTCTCTGGACCCAGTCAGTTGGTTTCTCCCGGCTATGCAGCTAAGCCTATGCTCCCAGTGGATTAATATTACATCCAGTTTAGCAGCAATATGGATTGATATGATTGCAGAGCAGCCCAGGCCCCTGAAGAACCTCAAGCATGTATAGTTAAAGAACTATTCCCACAGCTTGGGTTGATCTTGGTTCTTTCCTTTTAGAGCAAGAGACTGGTCCACTTCCATTGTACACCTCCGAGAAGGATGTGTTTTGAAACTTCCCAGGTAAATATAAGTGCCTAATGAGACAGCACGAGATCAGCAACAGTCATCAGCATAACCTAGGATGCCCTGCGAGAGCTTAGCTTGCCCTTACTCAGCAGTGAGCTCCAGGATGGACTCCATGGTGTCAAGGCCAGCGGTGCGGAAGTTGGAGATGTAGCGCTTCATGCGAATGGATTCCAGCCACTCGGGAATGGATCTATAGGGGATGCCATCTGACCCGCTGCAGCTGGGGAGCCGAAGTGTCACCCTGGGGACAGAGAAAACGCTCCTTAGCCAGGCAACCAGCTTAAATGGCCAGTAGAATGAGCCAGGAGCTAGAGGGCAAACAGCTCCTGTCAGAGCTGGGCCAACTTAATCTGCTCTGCACAGTGAGCTCAGACCGCCCAAGGCAACGGCTGTGCCCTGTGTCACCACGGGAGAGAGATTACTACTGCCTTCTTCACACAGAGCATTCAGGATGCCTCTTGCCAGCCTGCATTGCCAGCATTAGCTCTCCTTCTGTTGCAGCCAGGAAGATGATAATCTCTCCTCCAAAGACAGCATGGTTACCTGGGATCAAAATCTGCAACAGGCCGGAGGAGGTGGGGACTAGAGATGAAGTGTTGCAGTTGGGCCCGAATCTCCTGAAAATGAGGCCTCCTTGATCGATCGTGTGACCAGCAGCTCTTCATGAGCTCATAGAGGATGGATGGACAGTCCACAGGTGGGGGGAGCCGGTACCCATCCTCTAAACTCTTCATCACCTGTACAGGGGACAGAGAAAACAGTGACCAAAAGGAGCTGATATGAAAGAAGAACCAGAGACCTCAGGGGCAACGAGCAGGCAGCTAACATTTTGCACATGTCACGCTGAGGAAGTGGGCTGAAACAGATTATACGTGCATAAAGTAAGATACTGGGCAGCACAGCAAAGGATCAGGGGATGTCAAAAAGTAAAGTGGCAGATACGGCTGATTTCAGTCTTTTTATTACTTTTTTTGGGGGGGGTGAGGTGGGGAGAGGGTTGCTATTCAGGCATCTGTTCATGAGAAGTGAGGACCAAGAGATTCCTGTCACAGATCCATTGAGAAAAGGGGAAACAGGTTCTGGGAAGTAA
>JAVCKT010038439.1:13609-24835 GCA_032273925.1 Rhynchotus rufescens
TACCATATCTGAGAAGAATATGAAGCTAGAGATAATACTCTAAACCACAGGGGAAGAGGTGAGAGAGTAACCAGCAGAAAACAGCTTCAGGACAAAGGCCTTGGCTGGTATACCTAGCCTTCAATTTGGCTTATCACTGTCAGAGACTGAACCCAGGTCAGGGACTGAAAAACTTAACACTCTTAGCTTGGTTGCACTGATTTTTAGCAGAGAAGCAGACATAATAGTTTTATGTTCTGAAAGATGGCCAGACTTCAGGCAGAGAAAGGTCTACATGTTCTTTTATCTCCTTAAATCAACACTTCAGCTCAAAATTTATTACCTCTTGGTTGGTCATGCCCCCGTACGGTTTGTCACCAAAAGACAGCACCTCCCACATGACAATTCCAAAGCTCCAGACATCACTGGCCGAGGTGAAAATCCGATGGGCAATGGCTTCTGGGGCAGTCCATCGGATGGGAATCTTACCACCCTGTGAAAGAACACAGACATGCTTAGCCAACACTTATCATTAAGCTGTACTTTTCCAGTGCTTTTGAACAAGGAGCTTGCAAAGTGTTTTATAAACTGGGTCTATGTCGTTCTAAATGATGTGTAATCACTTGTAGGAAAATTTCCCAACAGGACAGAAACAATCTTGGAAAGTAAATGAGTTTAAGCCCTCTGTTCTGTCAAATGCTACACAAAACCACTGTTGCAGGAGTAAGAGCCTGGTACTCAGCACAGTCCACCTTCAAATGACATCAGACAATAGAATCCCAGGAGCTCTGGTTGAAAGCTCAATGCAGAGAACTACACACGCAGGGAACTAAAGGTCATTCAGCCTCACCTTGATCCCTGGAAAGATGATGGCGCAGCTCATCCTGGGTGCCATCTCTAAGTATATGAAGGACAAGAAGATGATCAGGAGTAGTCAGCGTGGATTCACAACGGAGATACATACTTAACTAATCTGATAGCCTTCTCTGATGGAATGACCAGCTGGGCTATTAAGGCAAGAGCAGTGGATGTTGTCTGCCTTGGATTCAGTAAGCCTTTTGATACTTTCTCCCAGAGCATCCTCATAGGCAAGTTGATGAAGTATGTGTTAGATCAGCAGACAGGCAGGTGGACTGAAAACTAGCTGAAGGGCAGAGTTCACAGTGTTATGATCAGTGGCCCGAGACTTGTTGGAGGCCAATAAAGAGCAGTGTACACCGGGGATCAATGCTGCATCCAATTGTGCACAATTTATTCATCAGTTACCCGAATGAAGGCAGAGAGTGCACCCTTGGTAATTTTGCTGGGAGAGGCAGCTGATACAGAAGCACACAGAAGGCTGTGGTTCCATTCACAGGAACCTCAACAGCTTAGAGAGTTGCGTGGAGAGGAACCTCCTTAAATTCAACTAAGGCAAATGCAGGATCCTTCCCTAGCAAGGAATCCACCAGTAGTTTGGGGGTTGACCTGCTGGAAAGCAGCTCCCCAGAGAAGGACCTGGGAGTCCCGGTGGACAATGAGTTGACTGTGAGCCAGCAACAAGCCCTTTGTGGCAAAGAAGGTCAATGGGGTGCATGAGGCACTGTGTTGCCAGAGGTCAAGGGAGGTGATAGTTCCCCCTCTGTTCAGCTGTGATGAGGGCACAAGTGGAGTGCCATGTCCAGCTTCCCAACATGAGAGAGATATGGAGCTATAGGAAAGAGTCCATCAGAGGGACACTAAGATGATTAGGGGACTGGAGCATCTCTCATATGAGGAAAGGCTAAGAGAGTAGGGACTGTTCAGCCTGGAGAAAATATGACTGGGGCGGCCTTATCAATATGTTTAAATATCTGAAGAGAGAATGTGAAGAGGATGGGACCAGACTCTTTTCAATGCTGCCTAATGGCAGGATGAGAGGCAATGGGCACAAACTGAAAAATAGGAATTTCTATATGAACATGGTGAAAAACGTTTTTTACTCTTAGGGTAACAGAGTTCTGGAACATCCCAGAGAGGCTGTGGAGTCTCCATCCTTAGAGATACTTAGCATCTGACAGAATAGGGTCCTGAGCAATGTGGACCTGCTTGAACAGGGAAGTTAGAGCAGATGATCCGTAAAAATCCCTTCCAACATCTACTGGTTCGTGATTCTGTGAAAAAGACTTGTAGATATCTCTAGTCCAGAGCCCTTCTCACAGCAGGACTATCTTCAAAGTCAGATCTAGTTAACATCAGATTCCTAGTTTTGCTTCTCATCTCAAAAACTGCATTCCCTGTGCCACTCAATCTCCTAGCAAACAAAATCAACATGCACTCCAGACAGAAAAGCACTACCCTCCAAATCATCCACAGAGTGATTTTCAATTTTACCCTGGGTTTTCCTCTGAGATTTTCCATCCAAATTCTCCCCTGGCCTGGTATTCCTCATTGTGAAGAAATCCTGTCATTCTTAGGCAGAATCCCTATCCACATGAGACTGCAGTTACACTTACAAGACTGAGACCTTTTATCTCCAGAAATTACTTTTGCATTACCTTAGTTTCATAGGTTCCCTCTGCATCATTCTCCAGTATTCGGGAGAGACCGAAGTCAGACACCTTGCACTGAAGGCTGCGTGTTACAAGAATGTTGCGAGCAGCCAGGTCGCGGTGCACGTAGTTGTGTTCTGAAAGGTAGGTCATACCAGAGGCTATTCCCTGCAGCATGCTCACCAGCTGCACAGGGATGAATTTTTCCTCATTCTCCTGCATGGAAGAAGAAATAAGAGGAGACTCTGGTCAAGTGACATCATTCTGCTGATTTCTGGTTCCTGTCCTTAACAACTTGCAAAGGAGGACACTGGTGAACAAGCAGAAAGGCAGTGCTGCAGTGCTGCAGATGCTTGCTAAGGGAGCCATCTTTAGGCACTCAAGCTACCCAAGACAGCACTCTGGACAAATAGTAAGGCAGCTTCAACTGCTGAAACTGGAAATGCAGTTGTCAGTAAGCAGAAATTAAGTAGAGGTTATCACATTATTTTTAGTTCTCTCCCAGGGACCTAAACCCAGATCAAGTGCCATTTCCAGCAGAACATGGGCCTGTTACAAATTGGGGACTCTCACCCGGAGGAAGGTATCCAGTGCTCCATTCTCCATATATTCAGTGATGATCATCATTGGCCTCCCTTGGGGAAGACAAGAAGACATCATCCTTTTTGCACTTCTCCTGCTTTTATCTTTCAGCACTCTCCACAATCCCCCAAAACAGAGAACCACTTCCAATCCCAGCCAACATCCCCACTCCCGTGGTACAGCTGGCTGTTCTCTCCTCCTTAAAACTCCCCAAATGACACCTTCCTCTCTGTCATACATGTGGCCTTAAACTATTGTTTAAATTATCCCACCTCCTCATCCATTCACCAATCCAATAAAACTTCTGCTAACAGAGCCTCAGCTAACAGAGCCTCATGATTCTATTATTATGCCTCTCCCTTCCTCTTTTTCTGCCTCATGACAGTGCCTGTCTTCTTCCAGCATGGCCTCCCTAGCAGCCTCCTCTCTAGGAAAGGCTCTACCTTCTGCAACTTTGTGCTCTTATTCCAGAAGTCTCTCCCCTGAACTCTTACTTTTGGTAACAACCCCTTCCAGATGCACAATGTTTGGATGATTGAACTGCCCCATAATTGTTGCCTCACGCAGAAAGTTCCACCACTGAGAGTCTGAATATGTTGACTTTAGGGTCTTGATGGCAACCACGATGCGTTCTCTCCCTGGAAGCCGTAGGGACCCACGATAGACTTCTCCAAACTCTCCTGTGGTGGACAACCAAAAGACACAATGTCACAGAGAAACTGAGGAACTGGAAGCCAGATAGTAGTGTGGGTGAGATGAAAGATGGGGAGAGACAAGGAACTCACCCTCCCCAATTACATTCTCCATGGTAACACAAGAGACATCCAGTTCCTTAATGAAGTCCAGCACTCCTCTGCTTGGGTCGTCATATGGTTGCAGGTCCACATAGGGCTTCAGCCAGACCTTCTCTATGGCCAAAGAAAACAGAAGAGCAAATTAACCTGCCAACTTTTGGAGTGAACTTTGCAGGATAAGGCTACAGAAGTAGAGCTGCATTCACAGCTTTGTTGTAAGAGAAGTGGACAAATGTACCAAACGTACCATGGAAAGACACAAAACAGATCAGGAGTTCCAAGTCAGTGTATTGTTTGAAGCTACTATTTCTTTTCATTTCTTCCAGCTATTTCAGGCTTCTCGATTGCTCCCTCGTCCCCAGCAATTGGCACAACCCCTTTGAGCTCACCTCGATCAAAGCCTGAAGTACTGTAATCTGGCCGTGACTGCCTCCGACGAGCCCGCCTGGAAGTCATGAAATAATCAGGAAATAGCCATTAAACAGAAATGACCAACAGATAGCAAAGAGAAAAGCAAAACTTTAAGGGTGTCTGCCCCTGTCTGCCAGGATTCCAGCTCTCAGTAGCGCAGGGCAAAGTAGAACCAGGTACTGCACCTAGTAGGTAGTGTACAGCTGGCTTCAATTTCGAGTTTGTGGCTTCAGCTACAATTAAGATGGAGCTTCATCTCCGTGTACTTTGTTCTGTTCAATAAGTGTGTCCTAACAATATTTTTGATTAATCTGTGGCGTAAATGACAGTGTTGGATTATTAAAAGAAAAAGAGAGATTTCACCATATATTCCTCTGATGTCAGCAGAAAGTATGATCTTACAGACACAGTCCCTCCAACCCTGCTAATTAGTTTTTGACTGAGACTCATTCCATCTTGCTACATTATGCTGATCTTCCTCCTTCTCCTCTAACTAACCACTACCCATCCTATCACTATTTCCTAGTGATAAATCAGATTCTCCCTCCCTAACTTCTCAAGCTCCCATAGCTCAGCTTTTCCTCCCCCTCCGTTTGCACTTTTTAAAATACAAAGATTAGCACTTACTTCCGCCTGAAGATGAAAATTCCCACAAGCAGCCCCAAAAACAGCAGAACTCCAAAAACAATGGAAACTACAACTCCACCAGATAGAGCTCCTGTGTCTGCAGAGACAAAGAGACAGGCCATATGATGCAAAAGACCAAGATCTACTTCACTGGAATGTAGCCAGCAGCATCTAGCAGCCAATGGTGTTAGACAAGCTACGGTCATCCAAGCAGTGGAGCTATCAGCCTTGCAGCCTGTGACACTGTTATTCATGTGCATCATGAATTTTCAGGTGGACATGTGGTTGACTCTTACCTATGACGCTGATCCTCTTCTTGAGTAATTTATCCCTATGTCTGATGAAGCTTTCAAATAAGCCCCACTTGGGCTGGACTAGAGAACACCAGAGGTCTGTTCCCACATACACTTCCCCGTGACACTTGAAAAAAGCCCACGAACTGCTGTTTCTTCCCTCTCTCCTTCCGTCCTTTCCAACTACTCCTTTAGATTAGATCCTTCCTCCTCTTCAGTAGTTGATTTAGACTATGGGACTATGACATAAATAAAGCAAGAGTTTCTCAGGCAGTCCAACTTGCCTAATTTCTTTTTATGTAATTCATTCTGGTTTTCTCTTCCCTCACAGACTAAGATCATGGATTTACTTCGCTGACTAATTAATTTGACAGAAAACCCTGGCTGCTTAGCAGGTATTGACTTATAAACTAAAAATCTAATGTTATGAACCTATTTTCTCTAAACTCTCAGATGGTTCCATTTTGTGATTGGATAGTGTTCAAATAACCAGAATTGTCTTCTCCTCCTGTATTCTCAAGCTAAAGCCATTAGTTTCCGTACTGTATATTTGAGTTTAACAGAACAATAATTCAGAAGAACTAGATAAAGAGATAGTACATAATTAAACAGTACATTACACCAACCTGAAACAAATCAGATCCAAAGGGAAGAGTATTTTGTATGACGGCAAGGAAACAGGCTAACCGTTTCCCTGTTCTGTATTTTTACAAAGCAAGAGGCTTACCCCACTCGACAAGGAGCTCATGAGTGTGGTTGCTTTGTCTTACAGCTAGTAGAAGACCAAAAGAGGTCCATATACCATGTGCACCATCTGATGGTGCAGTGGCTTTATCAGCAACTAGATGCTAGAGGTTGTACCTTACCTGGTGGAAGGGTACGGAACTCTTGCTCCTGGGAGTATGGCCCAGGCCCGAGCGGTGTGATGGATCTCACACGAAGAAGATAGGCTGTGTCAGGCTGCAGGTCCGTCAGAGTGACATTTGGCTCGAGAAGGTGCTTCACTGTGTAACGTGCCTCCTCTCCCTGCAGGAATCAACCAGTAAGTCAAGCAACACACACACACACGAAATAAACAGGACTCTTTCCCACCTTTAGGTGAAAGGGGAAGAACAGAGGAGGCAGGTCTCACCTTCTCAAAGAACATGACCTCATACTCCACTGAGGTCCGGCTGCGCTGCCGCGGAGCAAGCCAAGAAATGGACAGACTGCTGTCATCTCTCTGTGTCAGGATAAACTGGGACACTGTCACTGGAGCTGCAGCAGGGAGAACAGAGAATATCAGAGGAAATGCAAATCTAATGCAATCCAGGCCTGCTCTTCACCTCAGGCTTTATCTTTCCTATTCTGGTCATGCAACTGGAACTAACTCTTAATGCCACTGCTGAACTTCTGCTATCTTTCTTGGCTATACTGAAAGGGAAATGAGATCTTCAGTTGTAAATACGTGTTTTGCATGAATACTCCAGCAGTAGAAGAACAGCTCTGTTTGACCTCCAAAACAGAATCAAGGTTCCAAGGAATTATAGTTAATGCAATTAAACACTGCTTTAATGCATTAAACACTGCACAGCACAAGATGTAAAGATTTTCAGCTCTTAAAGCAGCACTACTGTCCTATACAATATATGAATGCAACTCCTTTGCAGAAAGGTGTTGTCTGTGAGATTCCACATTCAAAAATTCCTCAATTCATTGCAAATGTACCGTGTTCTTGAATTGTTTTTTTTTTTTAAAGCATTCCCTAGGATTCTATTACTAGGAAGTTGCCAAGGCAGGTGGTGGAGTCTCCTTCTCTGGAGATCTTCAAAACCCACTTGGACACAGCCCTGTGCCACGTGCTCTAGGTGACCCTACGTGTGCAGGTATGGGTTGGACTAGATGACCTCTGGAGGTCCCATCCAACCTTAAGGATTCTATGATTCTATGAAGTGACAGAAAGACCCAAAAAGTAGCTCTGGTTTCCTGGCAGCAGAGCTGTGCTGCCTCTGTTTAGGGTCAGAAAGAAAGCTAGAAAAAGTCTTAATCTGTCACTAAAGCAAAATGGGGTACCAAGGCCTGTTGAGTATTGACATGTCACTTTTCAACAATCATGTTTCACAACACAAGGTAAAGTATTCACAGGACAGTCAAACTAGCCAATTTCCAACTAAGCTATACACAAATTTGTCAGGGAGAACTTATTTTTTTTAGCATCCTCATTCCTCTGTGCTTGAAAAAGTTTACTTTTCAGTTACACCAGGATTTCTATTGTATGGTTTGATTTTTTGCAACATCTGAGTCACAAGAAATATTTCTTGCCACAGGCCCTGTTCCTCCTGTCACACAGTGAACAAGCCAGCTGGACTACAGAAGTGTATCACAGGGAGTGATTTGTCCTCCTTCCTTTTGTAAAGTCCTTGGTAGAGTCACAGCTCTTGGTGAGCTATTTTTTTGTGCTGCTTTGACTGCCAAGGAGAACGACTGATAAGTTTAAATGTCAGAGGCAGGGGTACCTTAGAGAACCTGAGTCATACTATCCTGATACATGTGGAAGACAGAAGGAAAGATGAAGAAATCTTAAAAAAAAAAAAAAAAAAAAAAACAATTTCCTTTTGCTCAAAGGAATTCCTTTTTGTTTTTGCTAACCTGCATGTCCAACTGCAACCCAGACAGCTGGAGTCGTCCTCTGTGGAGCAGGGCCCATTCCTGAGACCCCATTATGGGCTTCCACGGCAAATGTGTAGTTGGTGTAAGCTTCTAGGCCTTCCACATCCACAGCGGGTTTAGTGAGACCAGTAGCACTCGGGGAGAAGACCACACCGGCCTCACATGGCTCACATGCCAGGAAAAGACAGCGCTGACAGAAGACTGTGTAAGTCAGGTCCTTTCGCCCACCGTGGTCACTGGGTGGCTGCCACCACAGACTGAGCTGGGTGCCAACGAGGGAGAAGCTGACATTACGAGGAGCTGAGGGAGGACCTACAAGAAGCATGGAAGGAAGTATTAGATCCAGTTAGTAATACCCAAAGTTCCCTTCTGCTAATGAATCTCAAATGACCTCCCTCTGATCTGCTCATCTCTCCTTCCTTGATCTCTCATCTCTGTTTCCCAACACTTCCTTTCCTCTAATTTTCCCATTATTTCTTTATAGCCTTGACTCACGGGTGCAAGCAATGTTCTGGCCCTCCGAAGGTGCCCGGTAGAAGCCTGTGTTGCAGGAACAAGATGTAGCCCCTGACTCATTGGATGAGCTGTTTGGGGGACACTTCAGGCAGTGGTTAGTCTCCAGGGAGTGACGGTAGAATCCTCGCTTGCAAGCTGGTGGAGAGACAGATGAATTAACCAAGGTCAGCAAGAAAAAATCATCTGCCAGTTTTGTTCAACTTCTTAAACATTCCTTTATTTTCTTGCTCTCTTTTCTTTCCCATTCTTTCAGATCATATAAAAATTCAGGTTGGCAGAAGCTCCTGAAAGTCACTTAGACAAGCCTCCTAATGAGAGCAGAGAGTCGATAAAAAGTCAAGGTAGGATCAACCTTATGTTAGGATCTGTAGACTGCAGATCAAGGACCTCATTCCTCAGGCATGTTACACAAAAACAGAAGCTGGTCAGCCCTAGAGATTCCTTTTACAACCTAAACCCAGAGTATTCCTCAATTTACCCCTTCCATTTTCAGCATGAGAATCCTCTACATACTAAAATCTTATGTAGAAGCCTAGGGACTACATAGCAGAAGCATCTTTCCTGATTTTTCCAGTGTTGTGCCAGGGCATTACCTAGCAGGGCCTTGGAGAATGTCCAGGTAAGTTGTCGGTATCAGTTTGTCGAACAGCGCTCAATGCATCTGCTTACGGAGCCAAAACAGACTGCAGGGAACACATGCCATGTGCTTCCTGTAGAAGTAAGCAGCTACACCCTTCCCTAGCTATAGCTCCTGATGGTCCATCTTCACTGCAGTATTATTAGCTTGAGCTAGAGAAGCTCTGCTCTGTCTGCCTCTCTCTTCAGTTATTTTAGGAGTAAAGCTCCACTTCTGTGGGCGTGTGGCAAAGAGGGAAACGAACGAGGCAAGTTGCAGCATCCTGCAAACTTGATGCTTTATCGACTTGTGAGGAGTAACTAAATGAATGCCAAATGTTCTTAAGCTAAAAACAAGCAAAAAGCTATCAGTAACCAGATGGTAGAAGAATGGTTAAACTGATATTCTGCACAGGCTACTGCCTTGCACTTAAATTAGCATGGCAGGAATGCACCTTTTCACACTGCACTGTGACAGCAACAATATTCTGTGTAATCCCTCAGCACATCCCAATGGAGATGGTCCCAAATCCATCAGTTCAGAATCCACACAAAAATGGCTGTGTTAATGCACAGTGTGAAAATAGACTTTTATCCACAAGATTAAAGAGAAAAATCCAGCTACTGCAATTGTAGGGACCTAAAAACAAAGGCCAGTTATGACTCCTCTCCATTAGTCTCAGAAGAGTCACCATACATGGAGACATCTCTGCAGATTATCACGAGAGGAGTGGTTCAGACTCATTCTTGTTGGTCCCTTCTTTTGCCTTCGGATAACAGGAAGACTGTGTAGGATATCAGACTGCAGAACATGTAACCTATGGGTTATGTATTAATGTATCACACAACCATCTCACCAGTATACATAGGCTAAACATATTTGAACCAAGAGAAAGAACAGATAATCACAGGAAGCATAAGCAACTAGATCACAGAAAGTATGAGCGACTAGGACCTTCTGAGTTTAGGAAATAACACACCACTTACGAAACAGCCTATCATCCTTAGCTGCAAACTGTGACGGAATCAGGTAACTATGTTGCTTAGAAACACCTTAAAAGCTCAAGCCTTGATTCTTACAGGTAAACTCTGTAGCAGTGAAAACAGCACAGCCTTTGAACTTGGACACTTGAACAAGTATTTCAGAAGACGAGGATTAGGAAAATCTGAGGTTGAGAGGTTGCCTGTTGGGTATGAAACTGGTAGGTACCAAGTGTCTAAAGCCAGTGACAATCTTCATTCTTTCCCTTTTCTCCACATGCTTACACTAGCAAAGGAGTCATCAGCACAAACAATCATTTATATTCTGGTTAATACCAAGTCACCTCTTTCAGAAACAGGCTGTATAAAAGCATTATTTATGTCTCTAGACTGATCTTGACTTTGAACACCTACATGGTAGACACAAAGAAAGCTCTGTGACCATTGCTCCAGATTTCAAATTTCCTGACACTGGATCAGTCTGGATTGGGAGAGCATATACACCAACAACACAAAAAGCAAAACAAGAGCAGAGACACAGGTAAACAGAACACAAATACACCTGCTTATTATCCAGCTAAGACAAACTTGGCAAGGCAGATTTGGGGCTAGAGGCTTTTCCAAGAAGACATCGTTCCCACTCCAAGATACCCTCCAAAGCTTTCCCCTGCTCCACCCATCCTGAACACCAATACTATTCCAGGCCCTCAGTCCCCATTTGTTGCAGAGACTGAAACCAACCAGGTCTTCTGCTTTACTCCACGGTGGTGGTAAGTTCATTCAGGCAGGATAGCTAGTTTAGAGGCACACAGCAAGCCTAGCAGTGAGAGGCAGTGCAGGGAACTGCACGAGGGACATCTGGGTGAGGGACGAGCCTAGGAAGTAACGCAGAGCACACAAGCCAGCCTGAGGGGCTCTGTGTCTGGAGAAGACCAAGGTAAACCGAACGGGACCAGGGTGCAGCCTGGGCTCATGGCACGAGACCGTTTAGGCACCATCACACCTCCTGCACAGCTTTGGTTGTAGAGAGGCGTGATAGTGCCCAAGAATCTGTCCCAAGTACGTGGGGAAGCGCAGGACAGCAGCGGCTGCTCCCACCGGGCACGAGGGCCGCTCGGTTTCACGGGGATGAACGGAGAGGAGCGGCGCCCAGAGCAGCGCCCGGGAGCCCGCAGAGGGCTCCGCTCCCGGGCGCGCAGCGGGGGAGGCCGGGGCGCCCCGGGCCGAGCCCCCGGCGCCGCGGCTGCCCGAGGCGAAGCCGCGTGGGCG
>JAVCKT010038446.1:0-48617 GCA_032273925.1 Rhynchotus rufescens
GCTGTGGAGTCTCCTTCTCTGGAGATCTTCCAAACCCGCCTGGATGCCACCCTGTACTCTGTGCTCTGGGTGTCCCTGCTGGAGCAGGGGGTTGGACTAGATGGTCTCCAGGGGGTCCCTTCCAATCTCCACCATTCTGTGATGCTGTGGTTCCATCGAGGGAGGCCTCCCAGGGCACCAACTCGGATGGGCTTTGCTGAGGCCTCACTCCAGCAGCGCCCTACCCAGGAGTGCTGCCAGGTGCCAGGAGCAGCATGGGTTCAGCTGCTTGCTCTGCAAGGCTATGTACTTAATTTGGTGTAGTTAGGTCCATAGAAAATACTGTTTGATTATATCATTATTACATTATGCATAGCAGAAAACAATGTTTATGGGGTGGAGTGCTCTCTATGTCTGGTTTTAAACTAAATGTAGAACTCCGTGTTTTCAAAGATAAAGTATCTTTCAAAGATAGAGAGAGATGTATCTCTTTTTCCAGATACCAATAAGGAATATTTGGTAACTTATTGTGAATGTTTATTTTAAAAAAGAGGAAAAATGAACTGTAAGAGATTTAATCATGTATTGTGTTTAGAAAGGGAGAATCGACCCATGAAAAACAGATGAATATTTGGAAAACACACTTCTGCAGTGTTTGTACTTTGAGGTGCATTTCTGTAGCAGAGCAGTGGATCCAGAAAATGCTTGGCACTTGAACGATCCCCTTAGACATTAGAGAATCACTCTGCAGATCCACATTCTTGCAGTGCTGACATATTCTGTTCTGCTTTGCTAGAAACTTGTGCAGCCAAATCTTTCCAAAGGCTGTAAGATGCTTCCCTGAAAGAACTT
Organism: Rhynchotus rufescens; assembly: GCA_032273925.1. NCBI lineage: Eukaryota > Metazoa > Chordata > Aves > Tinamiformes > Tinamidae > Rhynchotus > Rhynchotus rufescens. The sequence continues at coordinate 832 of JAVCKT010038446.1, forward strand.
TTCTCATTAAGGAGGCAGTTTTTGACTGAACATCCGATCTCTTCTGAGAGGCTTCAGATTCTCATGCTCAGGGAGAACCCCTAGAGCTGACACACTCCACAGGTGGCCCAACCCCAGAAACTGAGGTCAGGTAAATACGTCATGACCTGCTCTTCTTTTTTCCCACTTCAAAACCCAAACTCCATTAACCAATGCGTCACTGTCAAAGCTAAAGAAAGGTAGCAGACTTTTAGAAGTAGCTTAAGCAGTATTTATGTAGTATATAATATTCAGCTGCTGCTACCACAAGTAGCTGTATAGTTTAGGTTCATTTAGGCTCTATTTGAATAGAGGTAAAAATTCAAATTTAAAAATTCAAAGGATGTGTATGATTCTGTGGAATATACAAACTAGAAAGAAGTTACAGGTGAAGCAAGCAGCAGTAAATATTTATTTTAAACGTACTCCCTTGGGTTGCTCACTTTTCAGCTAATATTTTTCTAACCACAGTAGTTCTGATTATAATGATCTGCATTAGCCGAGTTCATTTCTAGCTGACTAAGCCCCAGTCAACTCATGAGTCAGTCCATGAGCAGATGATCCAGCTTCTCAGCCACAAACGCAGGCACCTGAGCTGGCTTCCAGCATCTAGCTGGGCTCTGGAAGCAGCTTAACTGTGTCTGTGTGATGGTGATGGGTGTTATAACCTGCAGGCTGAGTTGGCGTTAGCTCCAGAACCTGTTCTCCACAGTCTGTCTTTTCTCCATTATACCAATATTGCATGTTCTCTTTTCAAGTTTCGGTGGCCTATTTTATTCAAATATTTTGTGTCATCCAGAGTGGGCTTTTTTGCTCTATTTCAATTATCCCCTCTCACCCTTAGTCTGAACAACAGCGAATTGATTGTATCTTCATTTTCATTGCTCACAGCCATGCAAACTTGACTGGAACAGTAATTTAGGGTTTAATTGCAGTTGTGGCTTTAAACTGCTTTTAAGGCATGTGTGCATGAGATAGGAGCTGGCCAAATACAAATCGGACTGGGTCTAGCTGCTGTGCAGGCCACATAAATGCCTTAGAATCTGCTATTAGGTTTTGTATATAATCCTAATGTACCCTGAGCTAAATCTGTGTGCACTCGCTTAATTTTCAAACAACTTTGAGCTAATCAGGAACAGAATTAAGCTCAATAAGCCATTCTAAAGCAGATGTGAACAGAGGGCTGACCCATTTTATATGAAGTGGTGAAAACTTATACCTTGACAGTCCCTCGTTTAAAATCAGGAGTTTTTTCATCCTGAGTAGTCACAAGCAGCACCACTTTGGTGTTACCTGGTTGCTGCACATCTTAGTGCACAGCCGTATGGTGGGAAGCAAATTTAGCCCTGGGTAGCTCTGCAACCTTCGTCTGAGGTGGTTTGGTGAAAAGGTTACAGTTCTGAACACTTGAATAGGGCCCATCTAACCTGAAATAGAATTCCTTTAAAACTGTTATAAACCCCTGGATTTTGTTCCGCTGGTTTATGTGGTTTCCTTGTGAGCTGTGAAATCCTAAATCCTTCAAAGAAAGAACAAGTCTTTGGGGATGTTTAATGCTTTCAAAGCTTGTTGTCCTTCAGAAGACCTGCATTCACGCATTTTCTGTTCTCGAAAAACGGCTGTTTTGGTTAAAAACAGTTTTGGCAAATCTCATTCCCCTTGAGTCATAGGCTCAAACTGGCAGCTTAGAAGAACGATGTCTCACATTGCAGATTTTTATCTGCAGGTCTTAGCAAAAGCTTTGGGGTTTCCAAACCTGGTGGCATCCCAGAAAACCCACGTGCTGTAGGTGAACAGTGTAACCGTGTGTCGTTCCATAAGGGCATCCATAATGAGATCCACGTCTCGTCCGAGTTAATGAAGAAACCAGGAAAGGTACCAAATTAGAACAAGACTGATTTCTCTAATCATTGTATCCTGCAAGCACAAACTGCAATAATTAACTTAAAGGGCATGTTCAGCTAATCCCCGAAAGCATCTTAAGTTGTAGAGCATTTGGCCAGAAAGGGCCCTGCTGTGGCTGTAGGGCAGGCGAACAAACTGGAAACATTACTTGCATGAATCTTTATAATACTAATACAAATGTGATGTAAATTTTCTAGGAAGGTGATACATTCTGGTTTTTAATGCTGTCAAACATGTTTTACAATGTTCAGAAAAGAGAGAGAATTTAAATCTGTGGAATATTTTTACAATATTCTCTAGTACCAACCATGTATGTGCAGATTATGAGATTTTTAATTGGCATTTGTCCTCCTGGCTCCTCAAAAGATCAACAAGTATTTTTGTATGGAGATGATCCATAAAATGTTGATGAATGGTTTGTAGCTTGTTCAGCTTTTTATAATATGAATATTGAATAAACCAGCAGAGAAGCATTACTTAACAAGCCTTGTCCTAGTTAATTAGGTTCTAATATTGCTTCCACTATTAACTACCAATATCAGATCATTCTCCTACATACCACAGAAATTACAGGCTATCAGATGGGTGTAGTAGGAGGCTGACAGTGAAGTCCTGTACAATGTTTAAGACATCAATAAACAGCTGCTGAAACACTATGGGAAAATTAAGGGGTGAGGAAGAGAGGTGGTGAAATGTTTCATTGTTAGGATGAAAACGAATTTCTTGAAGGGAAAAAAAGTCCTTTTTTGTCTGCATATATTGTTTTTAGAACAGATCAGTAAAGAAATAGGAAATCCTCCTTTTGCATCATGAATGTGTCAAGAAATTTCCATTTTATTTTTTAGCCATCATTTTAGGAAGTGTTAAAAATCACTAGATTTTATTTTCTGCACTGGGTGGCTTTCTTTTTCATGGAGTGATAGGAAAAGATTTTTCTTCTTTTTTTTCTCTTCATTTTTTCCCTCCTTCCTTTGGAAAACCTTCCTTTTGGCAAACCCTCTTCACTTGTTTCGCCCTCCAAAGTGCTGCCTTGTCTATTTAGGGCTTATGTGGCACAAAATCTTGAAGAACTCGAGCATTGCTTTAACCTGCACGAAGGCGTATGCCTCTGTGGGGAAGTGCTGCTCCCTAATTCGGTTTGTAGGACTTGTCTGCGGTCCGTGGACATGTGGGGCTCAACCCATGGAGGTTGGGGAGGGTTGGAAGGGCCAACCATGGCAGGGCTGCACATTTGACTAGAGCAACATATTGAAGCCATGGGAACTGGAGAGCAGACTTTGGTCCTGTGTCCTCAAAACAGTACATCAACATCAGCATCCAAAGAACAAGTTTAAAGGTGATTCTTTTAGAAGTGCTGCTGGAAGTGGCTCAGGGAATGATGATGCAAAACCACACAGCTATTTTCAGGTTTTGCTCTTTACTTGAGTGGTGAAATCTTCATAGATCAGTGCAGTAGCATCTTCGTACCGTCTCTGTAGACGACAAACATTTGCATTCTATCAGTTGGAGAGAAAAGAGTGCAAAAGTATTACAAAGCAATTAGAACTGGAAGGCTAATTGCTTCTTATGGGCATATTATGGCTCAGTTGTTTACTGCTAAGTGAAGTGTAGAAAGTTGTTATCAAAGTAGGCAGTAAAGCAGGAGGGAGCTGGGCAGAAGGGTAACTCTTCCTTTCTTGTGGTTTCGGGGATCTGGATGAGTGACTGTCTTTGTGCCTAAGGAATATGAGTCTGTGGCCGTGCAAGGCTGTAGATCTTGTCAAAAAAGCTCCCTCTGTAGCAAATGTGCAGCGTTCCCCATGACTGTTCAGCATTTGGGGCATCCCAGAGATCTATGGCTATGAATCCAGAGAAGAAATGTCAATTACAAATATTCACTTCCATGCTCCAGTAGCCACCCAGAGCCTTGAAGAAAAGTCTTGGCTCATCTCTGTCCTTCAGATTTCATTTCTAACAATGTGGGGCAGTTTGATCTGCAGAACTCACTCTGATGAGCTGCCTGAACGGCTGAAATGGCCTCCTGTCAATGAGTCTGCAGTTACACGTGGTGTTTAGAGCATCTTCTGCTGACTAAATCCCATCTCAAAAGGTTGTAATGCCTGTATGCAATAACAAACAGAACGTGGACGGCTCTCTCTGCACTGACCTCAATCACTGATATAGAAAAATGCTTCAATATGTAACCAACAAAATAGTTATTCACAAGTCCTATGTATTTTTTCACTATTCTTAATCATTTCATTCAAAACAGTGAAAAGAGAGTAAATGTGTGTCCCAAAGCTTTTTCTGTGGCATCCTCAATGAAGATCTTTTCTTCTTTGAGCTTACTCACAAAGGGGCTCCAGGAGTTTAGAGCATGGCTCCTTGTGGAACGTAAAAACATGCTCACATTTGAGCAGCAGAAGACAATTTTTGTTTCTCTATCGAAGATCTTTGGTGAAAAATTGAGAATTATTTAATATTTAAGTTTGTTGTGCTACACGTAAAAAGGGGAGGTAGGAATGTGGCGTTGATGTTGACTGTGGAGGACAGGATTTGAGGCCAGGGTTTGTCCCTTCAGCCCTATGCCCCACTCTCGTTTTTCAGCTATTTCCAGGTCATATCATATGCTCCTAAGTACCGTGAAGAACATTTTGAGTCAAAGCAAATTAAAGGATCTAGTCAACCACTCCTGGACATTTTCATTCCAAAAAACGAAAGATACAAACCAACAATAATATGTGAGAAGCTTCAAGTGTATTCCGTATAGCACTAAATGTTTTAAATAGTTCATTTAGAAGGAAGATTCTCTCCATATCTAAGTAAATAATACCCTTTGTCCGCTATGTGGAAGGAGTAGAGTTGCAAAGCAGAGGCACTTGTGCAGGAGAGCTGCCAACATACGGAGTTTGATCACGCAGGCTCTTCCCAATGCTTGTGCTGGGAGTGGATGTGTGATGTGATTGCTGCTGAGTGTTGAAGTGCAGGCTGGAAGGGCTTCTCTTGCTGGGCACAGAGTGCACGTTGTGTAGGTGACTTTTCCCTTGTACTCTGTCATCCCTCTGTCTGAATCTGCTCCGTGGGCTCCAATTTTATCTTTTATCTGACTGAGAATGGGAACAGGATGTGGGTGCTGCCATTTAACTGTGTACATTTAAGCTTCTAAGTCAATGACATATGGAATTATTACATGTCCTAGGCTTTCTGGTGATACAAGTGATCATTTTTAGTGTCGTGAGGTTAGGCACTGCTCAGAGACTACGGTCTGTTTTGTTGCTCATTTAATGACAGAACATATTATTTTTAAAGTATTAACATATTATTTTTAAAGTATTTAAAGTGTCATGTTTTATTCGAGGGCTCCTGTTAAAAGCTGCTTTCATCTAGTGAAAATATACTTTCATATGTGGCTAGTCCCTTTCCAAAGCTGTCCTCTTTCTGCAGGCTGCTCTCACTTGTGTTGCTTTGTTGCTTTTTCCCCTCTGTGCTCACAGCCGAGTCCATTGGGCTCTCTGGGAAACCTGGGCTGCCTCTCGGACCATCCAGGGGTGTCCGCTGGATTTTGCAGCGGGCCTAACGGGAGTGACACAATTGATTCCTTGTATTTATCCGTGTTATCCTGCTTCTTAGCTGATACATCATCTGAGAGAGAAGTGGTGGGGCAAGGTTTGAGTGCAATCAGGAGCTGTCTGCTAAGAACGGTGAGGTGCTAGGGAGAATTTAAAAGCCAGTCTTGAATGAGAGATTACGACCGTCATTCTCATGCAGCCTAAGTAGGGAAGGAAAGCAATAACAAAGTAAAGCAATGGCTTTCTGAAGCAGGTAGAATTTAAAAACTGTTGCCCACTTTTTTTTTATACTTACTTATTTGTCACATACCATTAAACCTCTTTGCCTCTAGGCAAAACTAGACATCTGCTGCTTTGGCCTAGTTATGAGGAAGAAATGAAACTTTTATTGGCATGACGTGGTTGCCTTTAAGCATCTTCAGAAGGCAGAGGAAAAACCACCTTGAGGAATCTAGGATCCTGCTGAATTTCTCCCTGCATTACTTTCCTTAAGCAGAGGGAACTGCTAACCTACAAACGGCCTCTCCAGTTCCTGCTCCCTCTGTGCGATCTCCTGCCCACATCCACATCCCCACACACACACATCCCTGCTCCAAGGAGGATGATATCCCACATTCCGACACCGGAGTGGCCCCAGCCTCACCTTGGGCCGGGAGGGAGAGCCAGGCAGTCTGCAAGAGCTGACACTCATGTGGGAGGGGGGCTTTAAAGTTAAGAATCCATTGACGTCAGAGTCGGATCTCCAGCCTCCTGCAGCTATTGTTTTAAATTACTGGCTATTTATAAAAGTGTTCAGTTTACAGGCTGTTGGCATTGTTCTGCTTGTTCCCAAAACTTTAAATGTCAGGCTGTTGTGGTGGTTTTTTTTTTTTTCCTTGAAGTGAAAATTAGAACTTGATTCTGGCAGCACAGTACTACAGGTGAACAGAATTCCGAAATTCCAAAACTACAGTCATAAAGCAATAGAGGATCCTGTATCCTACCCACTAGCCCGGAGCTCTCAGTTGTCTCCATTCTCACATGCTAGAATCTCAAAGGAGTCCCTAGCTCCTCCTTTCCAGTGCTGATGTTAAGCTTTGCCCGGGGACAGCTACATGTTCCTTTGTCTAAACTTTTGGAAGCTGTAGGCATTTAGTCCAAACTTAGCACTGCAATTCAGAAATAAGCACTGAGAGGAAACAATTAATGACAAAATGTTAGGAAGAAAGCAGCAATCTCCGTTCCTTTTTAAAAATTTCTCCTGCTTTTGTAACTAAAATCATTTTCCCAAGGAAACAACACCACGTCGTATTTCGTAACAGTTATCCCAAAGCAAACCATATTAGTAAGTCAGGGCAGTGTCCTAAAATAACTGTGCAATCCCAGCATTTAAATATATCTTAGTCAAAAGGTATTTGGGAAAATAGACTCAATTTTTTTTGGGTGTTTTTCATTTGTATGGATCAGCATGATTTGCTTTTCCTAGAGTCCTTGAATGGAAAGACTGTCGACTGGCTGCCTTTTCCTCTCCATGTCCTGACGTTCCTTACACAGCATGTAAGCTGAATTTCATTTCTGACATCTTTTTGTCTTTTTCTTAAAAAAAAAAAAAATCAAAGGAATGAAGTTTTGCAGCTTCTTCTGCCTGTCTTTTCCAGCAGTCCGTGCTGTTAGAAGTTTTCCTCCTCTCTAACCTCAGTCTTCTCTGCTGCCTTATAAACCTGTTCCATCACGTTCCTGTCAGCTCGCTGTACGGGCAGAGGCAGGGATTATTCTCTTCCTCCTTGTAATGATTTTTACAGAGCAGGAGGTTGTTATTTTTGACCCACTTCTGTCTTCTGGCCACTGGGCAAAATTAGTATAATTTGTTTAGCTTTTTCATGTGCCAGGTTCCTGGGATTTTTCATGTTGCTCTTGGCCTTCCTCCTGCCGTCTTCTGGAAAACGCAGGGCGCTGGTGTGCTTGGGACAGAACACGGCATTCCAGTCGAGTCCCAGCAGCCGTGGGTGCTTTTGCAACATGAGATGTTGCTCGTAAGTCCTAACATCAAAGAATCATCACAGAGCTCTGGCTCGAGGGTCCCGTGGAGCTCGTCCTGTCCTAGCTGCCCCTCGGAGCAGGACTGGCTTGTAAGCGAGGTGAGGCTGCCCTGGTTTGGTCCTCTTTGCTTATCTCTAAAGAAGGACCTGGCACAGCCTCTCTGGGCAACCTGCTCCAGTGCTTGGCCCCTGTAAAGATTTTTTTTAATAGCTCAATGGAGTTTACTCAGTTCTTTTGCTCCTTACGTGATGCGCCCTCCCCAGCCCCTTCAGCTCTCCTTGCGTTGAGTCATTCCAGCCCAATACGGTCCTGTGCTGCTGGGAACCAAAGCATGTGCACAGTTCTCTACCTGCAGCTTCAACAGCCTCTTGTCAAAGAAATATATATATATATAATATATATATATTTAATGTATTATTTTTGCCCTTTTCAGGTCTCACCCACAAATTTCCCCACATAATTGCTATTATATTCAAGCTATCACTGGTAAAGTTTTGAGTAAATTGGGTGATCAGCAATCCCAGATCATTTGAAAATAACAGCTTGTCTCAATAGCCTTCAGCCAGCCAGTTCCTTCACTGCAAAAGGCTAAGATTTTTGCTCCTTACATTAATATTTTTGGTTAGGTCGTAGCTAGTTCTTTTTTTAGGGTAGATGGATACAAGAAAGCCATCACCTCCTTCTGTTGCCTTCATGTCACATACTGAATGCTTGGCCTTGTTTTTAAGTAGCAAAGCAGGTCTCTGGGTATTAATTCTGATTGTATTCCTAGGTATTTGTGCCAGATATCTATACTTAGTTGTTTAACCTAGCCTGTAATATGCTTCCATCCTTCATGCGGGTTTGGAAAGTAGGAATACTTTTCCAGCAGACTTTTTCACATTTTTTAGTGGACAGAATTAGGATTCTGGCAGCAACCTGCATAACCGCTTAACTGTCTCGTAAAGACGACAAAATCTCCTTTGCAAATATTATAGACCTATGAGAATTTCATAGGTCATTAAAAGAAGGAAAGGGGAGAAAAAATAGAAAACCAGTCCCTGTCCATAGAAGTTCTGGGAACGGTTTGGGATCCCACTGCCTAGCTGGCTGTGCTACTCGGCGGACTCCTGGGACTTGTTTAACATGCACAGCCCAAGTGCAGTTTTCCTGCAAATCCTCCCCGCTACAAGCCGTTTTTCCCCCTTCTGAATCAGGGTATTGATTCTCTGCATTATTCACAAGAAAAGCGTCAGTCTTACCGAGCGTGAGCTCCCGCTTCGGCACCACAGAGCGGAGCAGAGCAGAGCGTAGGGTTTGTGCAGGCTGCAAAATATGTATTGAGCACTGTGAATTGAAGGGGTAATGACCTGTCTGCCTGGCTTTAGTCCCAACTCCGTCCGTCCTAATGAACGCCACGTTTTCCTTGCACTAAAATATATATCAATATTAGCAGCATAAATGACTTGCATATAATTTGATAAATACATACGTTTCCTTAGAAACCTGTATACTACTGTCCCGAATTTTATGTCTGCTGTTTCAGCATATACATCTCATCTAACTATTATCTGTTGGTGATTACCAGGGATATTTTGGTCTGGCCATGTAAAAAAGCTCCAGGATATTAGCAGAGCCTGGTAAAAATGAACAGTCAAGATGCAGTATTTTTATTTACAGTTAGTTTATCTCATTTGTGAGTCATAACATGCTGTTAATGAATGGAAAGCTTTTTATTTTATTTACAATATGAAAAATAGAGTCTGAATGTATAGGATTTTCACTCCCTACCTAGAGCATTATCGATGCAGCTGGAAACAACACAACTTTGTTAAAGCTAAATAAATAGCAGAGATTTAATTTAGAGATTGACATTTTCAATATAAAAATGATAATTAAATATTTTTAGTGAAGTGTAAAAATTATAGTATGAAGCCTAAATAATAAACCTATTTTGTCACTTAGCCATGAAGGAATTACATGTTCCTCATTGCTCCTGGGAGGGGGCAGCGAATGAATTTACTGGTATTATGGAATGAGAAAGCTATTTTTGTAAGTAAATGGTGCCATTCTAATTTTGGCCTATTTGAGGTTCTGCAGCTTCAGCTTGCTGCTCTAGGATACACGTGAAAGCAGGAAAGTGGCCTGCACAGGTTGTTCTAAGCTTCTGCTTACAGTTGTTTCCACGTAAGGAGGTTCACGCGCCCAACGCGTGCGGGCGCGTGCGTTTCTTGTCATTAGTGAAAGGAGCTGTCTTTAGCACAAACAGATGTCGTGACAGAGCAGGGAAGCTCTGGATCCGCATTCCAGGCACTGGCAGGTCTTGTCGTCGAGTAAATCCGAACGGATTCGTTTCCAGAAAGAGAGGCTCCGTCTCCCGGTTGGTTCTACAGAGATTGGTAAGGGAGGCATCAGGCGCTGCCGGGTTTGAGGACAGCGAGAAGAGCAGTGTGCCCAGGAGCTCCCCGAGGGCTTGTTCAGCCCAGGGACACTGCACGGTGGCGGGTGTCCTCATGTGTAACCTCACCTGAGGCCTCAGAGGAGCCTTTTCTCCTAGTCTGTTTTTCACAGTGTGAAGTGCCAAGTGCTGTGCACTTTAACAGGCTAATTCTGATGCTCTTCCTTGGCGAGCAGAAGTGTTTCCACTTTCCCATGTAAAATGAGGCACCTGCTGAGATGATAAACCTCAGGTCCCATCACAGCGCCTTTCAGGGTTGTGCTGCAGTAGCTGGTGGACATGGCCCCAAAGGACAGCAGCCCAAAGGGGCTTCTGCCAGAACGTGAGGATGCTGGAGAAAAAACAGGAGGAGGGGAAAGAGAAGATGCTGGTGCACAGCAAGAGCAGTAAAGAGCCAAGGGTGAGGAGTTGAGATGAAGAAAATAATTACAAAAGCTTAGTAAATGAGGAGGGAATTAAGGGTATGTTGACTGTGGGGATAGTCATGTAGAGGAGATTAGTGCCTCCTCATAACGGGGGGTTAAGGGTAGTAGAACGATGGATGGGATACTGATAAGGGCACATATCAGAGTAAGGTGACAAGTGACAGCAGGCAGTTCTGCTGTTCCAGGGAGGGTGTGGGAAGCAGGGAAGGCAGAGGGAAAGGACTGACTTTACCCAGGGTGACTTAAGTCGGGCAGGGAGGGAGGCTGTCGGAAACGCAGGGCCTGGAGTCGCGCGGGGCCTCGGTGACGTCCCGGAGCCAGAGAGCGCTCGCCTTGGCCAGAGGCTGAATGTGCAGGGGTCTGCAGCGGGGCATGGAAGGGAGGGAATCTCAGAATAAGGGAAAGGCTCCTTTTCTTGCAGACTTTGCCCATGTGGTTACTTGATGCTAGGGTTTATTAGGTGTGTTCCTTAACCTTTACATCCTTAACTTGATGGCTTGTTGGCTTAAGGCTTGTTGCCTGACTTAATGTGGAGTTTCTGTTGTCCAGCTTTGAACGGGTGCTTTTTTCTTTTCATTTCTATCCCCATATAATTAATTATTTATTCATTGTTTTCATTTACTTAAACTTCAATAGATGCATGAGACACCAGCTAACGTTTTACTTGACACATGTTAATGACTCCCTTGTATTTTGCCTTGATTGAAGATGACCAGTGAAACCTGCAGGAAATTAAGGCTATAAGTTTACAGGCAGGGCTGGCAGTGTTGCTTTAATCAATACCTTGCTGATAATGGTAACAGTTTATTCTTGTGAGATATGTTGGCTGTAAGGTGGAGAATCAATGTGTGGAAATGAAAGCCAGGTTTGACAGGGACCTTGCTGTTCCCAGGTCTGGTGGCCAGCGGACGGTGTCTGCAAACACAGCAGTAATTCTGTCAAACACAGTGTGAGAGGAACTAATGAAAATTCAGAAACTCTCATTCTGTCTAGTGAGCTGGAGTCCTTCAATAATATCTTAATTTTCCACTCATCTCTATCTATTCTGATCTCACACTCCTTATCCCTCACTTTTCTTTCAAGGTGCATTTCATGGTACAGGACACATGTTCCATACCTGAGTCTCTTCTGCATTGTGTTCTGTGAGCTGATCTTGTTGCACTGGGGCAGGAGGGCTTTGGGGTTCCTGGCAGGAGACCCTGCTCAGAAGAGAGACAGTCGTGCGAGCTCCGAGTGGCTACATTAGGACTGGGAAACAACTCAAGGAGGGGGAAGAGAGCAAAGGGAGGTTAAATATAAACGTGTTTCTTTATCAGATTCATAAACATTAACAGAAAAATAAAAAAAAATCATGAAAATATGATGTATAATCAAAGATGGGAAAAGTGGCAACTAGAACTAAAAGAAATAGAAAAACTCCTAGCCTTGCATGAATTCACATATCTAAACAAAAGCATTTTAACAGGAAGGATGACACTGGGCTGCACATACATCTTTTCTGTTCGTTAGCTCCCTCGCCTAAGGAAACAGTTCAACTAATGTGCTAAAGTACAATGGCTGATGAAAAACACCCTGCTTGTAGTAGTTGTGCTGGGTAGGTAATAGCACCGCTCTGTCCCCGGGGCATTTCCAAGGCTGGGGAAGCACAGCGGGCTTGGCACTGCCTCCCAGCAGCTGCGATGCTTCTGGAGTAGCCGCTGCCGCTGCTCTGGGGGCTGCTCGTGTTTGGAGCTGTGTTACCATCGGATGTAAGTCACATTCCCTGTCCCTGCGCCAGCCACACGCCCCAGCCAGCACCTCGCAGGGCCCTGCGCTTGCAGGAGTAGTGCTTTGCAGCAGACACGCGTGGCCTTTCGTTCTGGTGGTACCTTTGTAGTGGCAAAGGTGCCCAATTGGGGTGTTTTAGTGCAACGCTGCTTCCATATGTTGATCTGAGCCAAGCAGCCAGCTGTGGTAGATCTGTCTTTCTAATGGCTCTGAATCTCTTTCCTGCCTTCCTCATTGAAGCTGCTAATAGATTAACAGCTTTTGCTAAGGATGCCGTGTCTTTGGTATTGCCTCCAGTTAGGCACATGATTCATAGTGTTAAATAGTAGTTAAATAGTACCTTAGCCATCTGAGGCTTTTAAGGAATTCTCACCTTATATATCTAAGAATCAATAGGTAGGTAGTGGGATACTGAGGAAAACCTCATGATGGGCTGAAAAGGTGGGGTGTACTATTCCTATGTCTTCTAGAAGGAGAAATCCTTCTATGCCAGAAAGATCAGTTTTCAAAATATCCATATATTTGCAAAGAAAAGATTGCATCTAGAGTTTGCATTCTGCATTCAACTTCATGGTGTTAGCTTCAACTGCAGTTATTTGATAATGCCCTTTGGACACCTCTCTGCACTTCTCTGGAAAACCTCAGCACCATCATGGTTTTCACATCTTCACAATTCTTTGCTCACTGCTTTTTGTTTTTCAGTAGGGTGATCTGTAACGCGGAGTCTGCTCTTTCATCCCAGGTGGAAGCTGTGTGTTTCACAGAGAGCACATCTTTTGCCCACGGGATAAATGCGGATCTGATGTTCAGCCTCAGAGTGGATATTGAGCCGAACAAATGGGCTCCTCTTTGGTAAAAGATATTGTCTTCCTCCTACCTTGCACGAAAAGGAGAACATCTGCCTTGTTCTCCAAAATGGAATTGCCCTGGAAAAATGACGTGCCAGATTTGCAAGGCTAAATGTGTCATCAGTCTGTTGGGACAGCCTTATTGCTTGATGATCACCGCTGTCCTCTCACTGTGTTCATTTTGAGAGGTATGCAGCACCTGTTTCCAACCCTAAGCTTGCAGTGTTTTCCTAAAGAATTTATTAATGCATCACCTGGGAGTAGGTACGAGACAGGAGTTTTATTAGCACTAAATTTAGTAATTAGCAAATAAGTTTGCTAGAAATCACAGGTTTGCAGGGTTGTGTTGCTAAAGCAGCAAAGGGAGCGTCGCCTTTATGGACTGAAGATGAAGGTTTCCTGGGCAGAGATGTCTGAGCTTGCAGACAAAATCACCTGATGGTAACATGATTTCTTACGAGCAGGGAAGGTTGGTTTATGGAGGCCTCCTGCTACAAGGACTGAGGTTGGGCACTACAGCAAACTCTGGTATTAGATAGGAAATGACTTTATAGGCTTTGTTAATAAAATAAGCCAACGTTGTGTAATAGTGTAGATAACTCGTGTTGCTTTTGAAGACAGTTTGGTGGATTGATAAAAACGAAGCTCCGTGCTCAGATCTTTGTTTATGACATACTAAATGCTTATGCATTGTTTTGAATACATGCATTTCTCAGAGATAATGCATACTGGCTGTTGTTTAGTGTCACAACATATAGCTGGCTAAGCTTTTAGACACAAATATTTCTTGGTGTATTGATAGGATTTTACAAAACATCCAAAACCTACTGGACAAATCATAGAAAGTTTTCACCTTGTTAGAGCCAAGTAATCATGAAATATTTAATGAAAGTGGATGCTGACAGTATTTTATTCTGCCAGAAATCAGTATGAAAGATTAAACAACCATCATGTAGAGAAGGGAAAACCATCAACTGAAAATATGAGCTTAAAAAAAAGAGAGAGAGAAATGAGTGGGAAAAATACTGCCTTTTTTTTTTTTTTTTTTTTCAGCTACAAGGACCTCTAGTCCTTCATTTTCTTACTTTACAACTAATAGGTGAACAGTTTGCAAGTAGTTTGCAGGTACCCTAGGCAATATGCTTGGCTTAGCCTTGTAATTCATCTCCTTGAGGTTTTTTATTTTATTTTATTTTATTTTTGAAAGGATAGATTTATTTCTTTTGCACTCATATGGCCAAATTCTGCCCCCAGATGTGTGCGTGAGGTGTCGTCAGGTTACCTGAATCGATAAGGCAGCGTTTGTCCTGAAATAGGTAATGTTTTACTAGGAAACAAGATTGAACTGCTAGCCTGTGGTCACAAGGTGAGCTATCTGCCATCTGATGAAGTTGTTTGTGTTGTGAATGCCGCGGAAAGAAACAAATTTTAACAAGTGGTGTCAGAAAGAACAGAAAACCGCCAAAATTACGGGCTCTGTTTGGCCAGATGGTGCGCCTCAAGACAGATGTTTTATTTATACAAAGGTCGCTGCTCTTCTTCAACCTCGAATATCACATTATAAGAGTTAAGTTTTCTGTTTCCACAACAGCCCTGGAAGTTTATTTACGGAAACAAACTCAGCCTGAGGAGGCCGGGTTATCCTCAGCCTAACAGGCTGTCTGCGAGCTTCGCGCGTCGCACCCGCTGCCAACACAAGTGCCTTTTCCCTGTCCTTTTTCCCATCGTTCTTCTCTTTCCTTCCACACCTTTTAATGATAACCTCTGCTAACCTTTCTCTAAAACAAGTGTTTGCTCCTCTGGGATGGCTTCCCTGTCCTTGAGTAACTTCTCCTATGGGAAGATGCCTCTCACTTTGTCTGTTTTGTGGAATTAAGCTTTGGATAAAAACAGGAGGTTTGTGCTCCCCTGGTTCCTGGGAGTGCTTCCCCTTTGCCCTTTCCACGCTGCAGCCTCACAGAGCCTCTGGCCTTGCTTTGCTTTTTTCTCCCATAACTTTCCAAATGATCTGGATTTACCCCAATTAACCAACAAATTGCTTTTGAGAGCAGTTCTGTCTATTTTCACAATATTAGCCAATGACAATATATTTTTGAATATGGCTTTTCTGGCCAGAAACAGTGCTTACTTACTGCAACAGTAGTGCTCCAGATAAAAATGAGCATACTGACAAGGCCCCGTTTACATTTTGGGTGTGCACATGGATTTTGAGTTAAACCAGCAACCATCAGTATTGCCATGCAGGCTTTAATAACCATGCACTCAACCCTGTTTACACACCCCTGGTCTGTAAATCCCAGCTGAATTTCCTTCCTGGGAAGACACACATCTATACCTTCCTTTAGATTTCCTACTAAAGACATCCACAAGATGAGCAGAATAGTGGTAAGATTGAGACCAGCATTGTTTTGTACTCTTTTACTGCTTTTTAAAAAAAAAAAAAAAACACTAAAATCCTGTATTTTTTGACTAATAAAGGAATTCATTATTTTTAGTGATGTTGGTTTTTTAACTAACTGTATTAATTACCTTTTCAACATTTCTGAATGTCTTTCGATGCATTTGTGTGCCTACTAGGGTGATGTTCGTGCTGGGTGTTACCGCAGGGCTGTTTGTCAGCATTTGGGGCAGCTGCCTGCAGGTCATTGCAGATGTTCTGCTTCATTCTTCCTCAGGAAGGGAAATAAAGAAAGCTCAAACCACCTATTAGGATGTGCTTCCCGGGCATTTCAAAAAGTGCCTTAGGTGAGAATAAAGTATTTTCATATATATTTAGGACAGCCTTCATTTCTGAAGTCTTCACTGTTGCTGTATGCATTTTGCTGTCCATGTACTTCCCTCTTGAATTAACAAATAGTTTTACATTATGATCAGGATAACTATTTCCATTTTTTAAATTTGAAATGAATTGCAAGTTTTGCTGAAGCAAGTGGGTACATTTATTGTAATTTTAAAGAGCTTTTTTGTTTGAATTGAGACTAAAACTGTTTCAGCAGCACAGACACGAAGGTAATCCTATGGTCTGCTGCACATACTGCGAGGAGTAATATATCCATAGTTATAAATATTAGGCTTTACTTTTATCATGAGGGTCTTGCAACATCATAAACAACAGGATTGAGTCTGGAATCATTTGTTCGTGTCATTGGAAACTGTGGATGGAATTATTGCCTTATTTTATACGAATTCACGGGGGAGGTGCTTTTATATATGGATCATGATAAATGCCTATGAAGCTTCCAGAAGCCTCCCAGGGTTTGTTCTGCCATTTGTAACTGATTTCTTGTATATATTTTTAACCTTGTTATTGCAAATTTATCTAGAGAAAATTTTGATAGATGACGGTGTAAACTGGAAAAACAACTGGAAAAACAAATGCTGTCACCATGCTTAGATTTCCCCCTGGCAAAAAGACACAGAAACTCCGCAATGGTGGTTTAAGCTGTTTAAAGCTCTGTTTGTCTGTTTTAAAGCACTCTTTGCATGTCTCTTGTGGGTCTCTCCTGTTTCCCAGGGGCCCTGGAGAACCCCTGGAGACTTTACTGCGCTCTTCACCCCGTGCCTGCTTTGCTAAGGGCAGTCATGAGACACAGGGAGAAACCAAATGGTGGCTTCTTGTTGGCGTGAGCCAGCAACCTGTGGCCCTTGTCTGTCAGGTGGCAGGGCTGCAAGGAAGGGAATTCTTGGGATGCCTCCAACACACAGAACTTCATGTCGGTCGTGGCACGGTCACATGCTGTGGGTTACAAGATGATCTTGCGGCACCCACGTCCTCCATGTCCTTTATGGATTTGAACACAGCTGAAATTGGAAAGGGGGAAAGGTTCCCCTGGACAATAGGCAGGTAACCTTACACACATCTGCCTCCCAATGGCTATAATAATGTCCTGCCTTGACTTTCTATTTTGCAGAGAATTTGCTGTGTGAGGGCAACCTTGCCTGCATTTGGGGCTTGTCTGTCTTCTCTGTTTCTCTTACAGTTGCATTTCACTCACACTCGTGTTCTTTTAAGGCAAACCTTGCTCTTCCGAGGCTCCTTTCACTAGCAGGTCCCGAGAATGGCTGGAAGCCTTTACAGTCCCGTTGCCGTAGGCAGAAAGCCGCTGTGGGGACGCGCTGCCCCACAGGGCCCTGAGGTAATGGCTGCCGTGCAGCGTAGGGGTGAGGAGGCCAAAGGAGGCGCTCCTGTGGGTCCCGGGCCGCAGGGCATCTCCTGTGACAGCTGCCTGTGCCGTGGCTGAATTCACTCCCAAACTCCGGTAGGAAACAATCCATATGGGAGGATTTTTATGCTCTCATTTTAGCCCGTAGTTTCTAGGCTAAGCCAGATTTTCACCAGGATCATTGCAGAGCCTCTTGCCCCGTTGTGCAGGAAGGGCATCCTTTCGGTTCCTGTCCCAAGCCTGCGTGAGAAGAAGCCCCAAGTCGGTGGTTCCCTCAAGGAGGCATTTGCCCAAGCTGAACACTGTGCTGTGAATTATCAATAGGCAGTTCCTTACGCTTGGTGGTCATTGCAGAGGCTTTGCCCTCCTCGAGCCTCACATAAATTCATAAGGATAGTGTTAGATACAGTGTTTGGGGAATGGGTTCAAGTGGACCTTTGGGCTTTTGAAGTAAGTCCTGCAAGCCTTGTCTCCTTTAACTTTAACTTAACTTTAACTTTTAAAAGACATTTTAAAATGTCTTACATTTATTCAGTTGGAAACTGTTCCTGGATTAGAATACTTATGTTGTCTATGAGTTAAGGTAGTGAAGTTAATATAAGGAAAAAGTAGGAAAATTCTGCTCAGAATATTCTGTCAAAAGACCAGCAGTAATTTGCTTGAGGGCTTCTTGAAAGTTCTGTTCATTTAACCTCCCTTTTTAATTTAATTCTTAATTAAAACCATTATTCTGTAGCATATCTAATGAGCTATTTAGCAGGAGTAAAAAATGTTTGTGCCTTTAATAATTTTGCAGACTCGCAGAAATGTGGTTATCAGAAGAAAGATGTTCCTTCTGGGATAATATGTCTGAATAGTCTTTTGTAACTTTTAAAAATAATATTATTTTAAATACCATAGTAATAGGTTACTCTTGCTGATATAGCAATTTGAAATGATTGCTTTATGCTTCAGTACTTAATACAGTGTGAACTCATCAAAAATTAAAAATTTGTGTATAATGAAGAATCTCTTTTTGATATTTCAGCCTGCCATTTAAGGAGGGTTCAAACCTTTGGTTTTTCCTCAGTGGACACTGCTAGCTGGACACGACCTCAGTATTCAGAACACCAAGTCTTATTGTGGCTCACCTGTTTGGCTTGGATTAAACTCCTGCCAGCACCAAGACCCAACCTGGCTGCATTCCTAAGCCACAGGGTGGCTGCAGATGCCCTCCCAGAGGTTACAGTGCCTGGTTGCATTTAGCCTTGGGCTGCCTTGTGTGAACTGGAATTCAGTGCTGGAATAGCTGGGGACAGCCCATCTTAGGTGTTGTTTTCTTTTTAGCTTTCAGGACATGTTGAAATAAGAGTATCAGGCTCCTGTGCATACCTTTCAGCCACAAGCACTTAAATGTTTTATAGACAGAGGCTTGAATTAATCTAATCTAATCTGAAATGTTGCAAACTATGGGTTTTCAGGATCTTGCTGTGACAACAGCTGTTGTTAACTTCAAGTTTCTGTTATATTGTCTCTCCTCCTCCTCCCCCCTCCCAATATATGTCTACATTTGACCATGTCAAATGTTGACCCAGGAGGTACCCCCAGGAACCCCATCCTGCCAGTGCTGCTGCTATGTGCAGGGTGCTGAAGGCCCAGCTCCCCGAGTGGCTTGGGTTTAGGTAGGCTGGTTTTAGGGGTGGTTTGGTTGCTCCTTGGCTACTACTTGTACATACAAAGTAGATTGTTGCTCTTCCATATTAGATGGAGCAGTAGATTGCTCTCCATGAAGCTGCTCGCTTTCCAGAAAGTAGCAAACAGAATCTAAATTAATTATCTAAAATTTACTCCTATAACCTGACCCAGTTCACCTGAAACAGTCCAGCCTTGCCTAGCACCTCAGTACTTATTTCTTCACTACATGGGTGGGTACATGAACTTGGTCACTTGAACCAGCAACTATTGCAAAAATGAAAGGCAATGGAGAAAAGTGTCAGAATAGCAAAACAGGACAAATTTAAGCAAGAATGTGTCTTTCAAGTAGGAAAGATTTGTTTGCTCAACAAATCAGAACTTTCAAGTAAGTTCTGCAATTTGAACATAGAATATTTCCAAGTTGATTTAACAGTACTTTTCTTAACTTTAAAAGTACAGCACAAATAATTAACATTTACTTGTACCTATTTTCAGGTTTTTTTCAGATTAACTGTTAGAGAGGGGTTCTGAATATCATAAAATCATTTACGAGTCAATAACAATGTTTCTTCCCACAAATATAACTTATTTGAAAGTAGAATTCTGCCACTGGCAGGCCTGCAGAATCATGAATTGAAGAACTGCTATAACTTAGTAGTTGAGCAACTTCTAGCTTAAGAAGGTTATAGGAATGTGAAATGTGAATATTTCTAGCGTTTGTGTGTATCTGTATACTAAATCCAGCACACCATTTTCATATGCCTGCAAATTGCTGAAGAGAGAAATAAGCATCTTCATAACTCGGGATTCTAGCAGGCAGCTCTTAAGCCATTTTACAGATGCAAAACAGTAACTTTTCCATTGTTGCCATCTTTGTATGGTTGAATTTTGAATTATAAATAAGAGCTTACGTGTGCTGTCACAGTAGAAATATTAATGCTTTAAATACCTCTGTTTAATTTCTTTCTGAATGCTCCCTATTTTCTGAAATTAAACTACTTTCAAATTTTAGTTTATTTTTAAATAAGGGCAATTCCATGCCTGTTGGGGGACAGAAGGCTCTGGGAGCTGTTGGTTTGAAGCTCCTGTAGACTTTATACAACTCCTTACTTTATACAACTGCCTGTTAACTAAGCCTTTCAGTTGCCCTCAGGAGGGGTAGGGTTCATTTGTTCCCAAGGGAAATTGAGGCCCTGAAATCAATAGATATTTAGCCTGGGCCCAGGAAGAATGCCTAAGTAACTGTTTCTATACATAATTTAATGGTTTTCCAAAAAAGTGTTTGCCACGTAGCCTGGAATAACAATATCCTGTCTTGTCCAGTCATGTATTCCTCTTTTGGTTAGTGCAAACCACCCTTAAAGGTGAGTACGGTGAACACTCCTAAAAAATGCATGCAAGCTTATAGCCTGAATTCCTTACTTTCCTGATCACGATATAGGCAGTGGAAAGGCTGTGGTCGGAAATCTCTGTGCTCGGAAGAAAACTGTAATTTATCACAGATGTCAGCAATTTATAAATTCAGATTAGAGTAATACATAAATAGCTTTATGGCACTTGCTTTTTATTACTTCATGTATGACCTTTTTCGGAGTAGCAATTATTTTCCATTAGTTTAGTTCAATTGGAAAGAAACGAGCCTAATGGACTCTGAATCCCGGGTCACTGGTGGTGGAATCCGGCAGCGTTCAGCTTTGTGTAACTGCTGTCACATACAACCCCGTAATTTGCCACACCAGCCTATTTGCTGGTGGGCTTGTACGAGTCACCTCAGCCACGTTTTCCTTGACCTGGGTGATGAAGTTGCCCCCCGGAGCTCTTGCAGGGTCCGTGGAAGTGCTTTGTGTTTCAGCAGCCAAGCAACAGCCCACGTTTGACCTCTGGAGCTGGAGCCTAGGCCTCCGTTGGAGTTTCCAGGTATGGGAACAACCTCCCACAACCTCTGCTTTCCTGAATATTTGATAGCTGCTTTGTGCTCCTCCCTGTCAGCTACGGTTCTGACAGATGCAGAAGCTCTTTAATCCACCTGACAGGACCAATTTTAGCAGAGAGGAAAGAAGCAGAAGCACCTAACTGAAAATACAAAGTGACCTGCAGCAATTAAAGCAGGGCAGGCTGCAGGCCATGCAGGCAAGGTAGGGGAAGGTAGTCCTGGGGTTTCTAATCTCTGTGTCTAGAGAGAGTAAATAACACAGGCTGAAGACCATGTGTGGTATGACGGGTGGCTTCAACCTGTGATACATGTTATGCAAAAGCAAGTTTGTTTTCAGTTTTTCCTATTGCTATTGCCCTTGCATTCCTTTGACAACTCTTTTTGTCAGCAGCATCTTATATCTCAGTATTTGAGACCTCCATGAAAGTCTCAGATAAATGCATTTTTGTAAGATTCCTGAGACACTGACAAGCCTTTAGAGGACACAGAGTTTTAGTTAGAAGCTTTGTTTTTTCCTAGCTGTTCTGCTTGCTCCTCTGCTGGAAGTTTCATTCCTTGTGGCAAAGGTGTCAGAAGCAAATATGGGCTGGTTTCTTCCCTGTGTTTCATGTTAAGGTAGAAGAAGGACAATTCACTTGACGAGCAGACATGTTTGCTTGAATTTGCTTTTTATAGGGAATGGTGTAGCAGGGAAGTGGGACTTCAGACTGGTTGCAGGTAACTTCCTCAGCTGTCACGGGAAGATTCAGTAAAACCTGTCTGAGGTCTCTTGGGAAAGGACCAGTGTGGATCAGAACTGCATTTGGATGCAGTTTAACCTTCAGCATTTCTTTTATCAGTTGATACAGAGAATCTGACCCATTTATCAGGCTCCTGCATTTCAGACTTACTTGTCCAAATGGATCTCACTCTGTGATCTGCGCGTACCAGGCTAGCAGGCATGTTAAATATTCTTTTTAGATAAGTAACATTGATTGGTGGCATTTTCTCCTTTACCTGGATTTATATCACCGTGGAGTCCTGTCACTTGAGTTCAATAAAAGTCCGTCTTAGATCCCCAATTTAGCTCAGCGCTGCTGTATGTAACTGCCCTGAGCTAATGCGGTGTGTCAGGAGCAAGAGGCCGCAGTGACAACCAGCACACCCTGCTACATCTTATTCCCACTGATCTATGAAACAGCATCACCCATCTATTTTTTTCCAGAACATAATAAACACTCTCTGGACATCTGCAGTCTTGGCAGGTACTGAGCAGCTTCATTTATTTACACCATGGCAATATTTTCCCCCTTAACTTTCGGGGTACCGTGAAATGTGAGGAGCTCCAGCGTGCTGGTGTGTGGCCTGGCAGGCGAAGCAGGGGTTTGTCAGGGTGTTTCCCCATCGCTTGCTGTGGAGGGTAGTGCCTGCCTGCGTCACTGCCTGCTTTGCCCTTCGTCGCTGTGGCACTCACTGTACTCAAACTCGGTGAGTGGCACGTGAAGAGGGCCCCGGGCCCTGCTGGAATCTGACGGATGTGTTCCAGGCTCTGCCCTTCGGGGAAAACTGGTTGGAGGTTTTCCCCTCCCCCAGAACTTGTACAAGTTTATACTGAGCCCCCACGTTTTGCCCGCTGAGCAGCGCTGCGTACGTTGTGTTAAAGCCCTTTCCCCGACTCGGTCACTGTACATGGTCAGATTGCATCCTATGGATATTCCCAGTGCTGCAGAAATGCCTTCCATAACCACGACGCAGCCCTCTGCCCCGTCCCCTGTGTCTGAAAGTTGCTTTATTGACCTTTTTTTACCTGCCCAGTCCAGTGATGAGACTGTGCACATCCGTAGCACATGAGTTACCACCACGATGTCCCCTCGCTGAACGAGTGTTGGATGTGTGATAGGAAGGGACCACAAAGACACTGGAAAACACCGTGAGCAACTCAAGAAAAAGAGTGTGATGCCTGTGAGGGATTTGCCCCCAGGGTAGCTCGGGTGCAGGTATCTGCCAGCGTTGGGTAGTCGTCGAGATGGACGCTTCGTTTGCCATCTTGCCATAGTCCTTCTTCATTTGTGCTGAGAGGATCACTGCATTTTATTCCTTATATATCACTACATTTTATTCCTTGTTAACTGACACATTCTCTAAAGTTCCTGGGGTGGCGTTGGGATAAATTGTCACTGCCATAGGTGTGAAATGAAAAGTATATGTCTGCGCTCCCGTGTTTTTCATTTCTCAGGTGTATGCTTTCTTCACGCACAAGAAAGGAAACCGTAAGAACACCTGCTTGTTTGTCTTCCAAACTCTCTAGAATTAGCTTGTCAGGAAATGTAAAACTAATATGTAGTTGTAAAAACCATCGCCAGCATTTTTCTCACTGCTGGCTGATGGCTAAGTAGATTTAGAAATGAAAGGGGTTATTATAAAGTGATTACTGAATAGCTAGGTATGTCATTTTAAACAAGCAGCTACAATCTGTTGCAGATTCGGGATGTAATCTTGTTTGTATCATTCGTAGTTTAAATCTGATTTTGATTGTGGAGGAGTAATCATGTAATGTAGGTAATTTGAGAAAAATATATCAAAAGATGTTTTTCATTCCTTATTGAAATATATTAGAATTTCAATGACTCACCACCTAAAGTATACCTATATAATGACAGTAACATAAAGAAATATTAGAATCGTTTTGCTTTGGCTGGGATTTAAATTTTTCTATAGAGCGAAAAGTTCGTATCAACTCCCTCAAGAAAGAAAACCCTGTATAGAAACTGCCACATAAAAAAATACTACTGACTTTAAAAGGATATTATTGATGATTCTACCAATATTTTGCAACTGTGAATTTCAGCCTGGAAGACATATGCCTTGCGGGATATGTATAGCTCTGACTTGGGGAAGAGATGAAAAAGCTAAGGAAACTGCTTCTTACAGGATTCTGTCACTCTTTTATGTGCTTGTGCTAAGATATTCCTAAAAGATACCCCTAATTCTAGTGCCTCATCTGGTTTCTAACACCACCTCTAGTCAGTTATCTTTAAGTGGTGAGCTGATGGCTCGTGTTCGCTTGTTAGAAGGGGTTTCCTCTGAGTCGTCTAGTCAATTATAATTGACTAAATATCTTGGTTCTCTTGCAGGAATGATCCATCCTGGAAAAAGCAGATCCCTCTTATATTTCAGTATTGAATTTGAGGAAAAGTAAGAGGGTTGAGGTCAGCTCATTTTAAGCATTGCCCCTGCTCATTTTTTCTGCTGTGGGCTGTGTATATGCGCTGCACATACGAGTATGTGTTTTATCATTTTCCAGGCTCCCAGGTTTGGGGCCTAACCAGTTGTGGCCACAAATCAAAGGCAAATCTATTGGCTATCACATATTAATGGCTTAGAAATAAGAAATGAGAACTGGGTTTCCACCAGTTTTGCTGATGCCTTGTAAGCTTTGGCAGATAATTCAGTCATGTGGAGCTTTGGTTTCTTTGCATATAGACCAGGAGAAATGCTGTTACACCTCATACAGATGCAGAGTTTGGCTATCCAGTACTTGTGAAGTATATGATAAAATAAAAGCAGTGGAAGTATTTAAGAAGGCTTGTGTGAGCATCAGTCCCTGCAGTGTTATTGGGAACAGGATGGTGTGAGAGATGCTCGTGGCTCGGTTCTCTGCAGCTGAGCTCTGGCTTTTCTGCCAGGAAAACTCTGTGAAATCAGACGGTTCTGGGACGATAGGAAGTGATTTGGTTGAGAACCAAAAAATTATTTATGAGAGGGATGATCCGAAACCTGTTGTTTTCATAGCTATTTCTTGTGCTATTGATGTTGTCTACATAGTGACCCTGCGGGTGCTGATCATGTCAGTGAAAGTGTTGGGGGAAACTGATGCAGAAGGTTTGCTCCTGCCTCTCCGGTTTCCTGAAGTCTGGAATAACGTGGTGGGGTGCAGAAGGCATCCATCCCCACAGGCTACTGCTCGAGGCTCATGTTATCCAGCTACCCTGAGGCTACGCACATCCATCTGGTGGTCTTTCTTTGCTGGCATTTTGACTGAAGAAGACGTATACCCTAGAATGTAATTAAAATAAAGCCTTTTTTTCCCCCCCAGAAGTCTCTCAAAGCAAAACATATATATTTTTATATTTCAGTTTTCAGCTCCAGGTTGCATATATGTACTTATTCCCTTCTCCAGAGAGCAGGCAACTGTCATTTCCATTTTGCTGCCTCCCAGTTCCTTCCCACATTGTCTCGGAAGAATGTGCATCTCCCGTGCTTAGAGCATCGGGAGCTTCCAGGAGACCAGAGGAAGTGCTCTTGGAGGCATAGCTTTTTGCGGAAGGGCAGGCACATTCATTCGGAAATGCCATGTAGCATCTCTCAAATGAAAGATGGGAAGAGTTTAAAACACTCCAACTTGAAACCTTTCTAGAAGATACAGAGAATCGTCTGCAGTCATTTACTTTTACATGAATTAATCTTCTTGATAAGTATTGCTGTTAATTTCTGTGGCTGAAAGAAAGCAGAGGTATGCCAGGTAAAACTGTTTTTTCTCTCTTTTTTTTTTTTTCCACCAAATGTATAGCTGTTCTTTGCTGCTTTTAAAATTTCTTGCTTGCTGTCAGGACACAGTGTGTTTTTGGCTAAGGAAAACGACTGACTCCTAAATGCGTCCCTCTTTACTCCAGGAGTTGTTTTCCGGATTGTCAACAGCTTTGTGCACACTAATAGCTTAGTCTTGGATTTGATTTGAAAATGTTTGGACTCAGCAGGACGACAGCATCAGCAAAATTATACGAGGATGTTGATTTTGCTTATTTTTTAGTCATTTGTCCCTATCTTTTTGTGATTACCGTAGTGATTCCTTTCTTTTATAACCAAAATAATGGCCAGTGTGAACAATAGTGAGGGGAAGGTACCCATTTTCTTTCCCTATTCATCACTGCAAATCAACAAGTCTGACTTTGGCTTCATAAGGCAGCTGTGTAAAACCATTGCATTTCACATGACCTACTTGAAAACCTGGTTGCCTGTTACGTTACCACCCAAAATTTTGCCCACTCTTTCTTGCCTGGTTGCACTCTGTGGTTTTGGGTAAACTGGAAGGTGAAAAGCCGTGATGTGTTACTAGCTGGTGATGATGATGAAACATGTGTTTTTTTGAGCAAAGAAAAGCTCTTTTTGAGCTTCAGTCTGTTGTTGAACTCACACAAAGAATAATTACAGTATAAAAATCAGTCCCATTGCAGTTAATATGCTTGCACAAAACTGTTAGACCAGATGTGCAAACAGCAAATTCTTTTTAGACATGTATAGATTGTATAGAGTCAAGAAAGGATTTGAACAGGTAAAATATTTTACCTTTTTTTTTTTTTGTACGGTCTTGACTCTAGATGTAAAAATCCTGAGGTTTGCTTTTTTAGAAAGAAGACAAAACAGATTTGCAGGCTCAGGAGGGATATATGTCTGCTCCCGTGTAGGTGAAATAATATTTCACTCAAGATCGGTGCCACTGAGGCCCAAGGTAACAGCTCGGATGGTAAAGAGCAAAAGAATATCAGCTTATCTGGAGACCCTCAAAGTAAAGCCTCTGTAGGTGGAATTTTACCAAGTAAGGAGAAATAATTGAAATATGGTGTGCATAAATGTATGTAAAGTGAGAATTGCGCTCTCTAGTTAGAAGCTGTTAAATGTTTAATAGTTTGGCTGCTCTGCAGGGAAGAGTGAACTTTGCGCGTCTCCTGCTCCGCTGCCCTGTTTTGCTTTTTGCTGGAAGGTATTTCCCACCCGGGAAAGTGAATCAGGAGCAGCCCGGATTCAGCCTGCAGAATCAAGCCTGAAGCCTCCCCGGGATGTGACTGGAGGATGCGAGTTGCTTGGAGATATTCCTGCATATCTCTCTATTCAGTGTGTAACTCTAATATACAACGTGTAACGCCCTGTGATACTGAAACCAGAGTACTCAGATTAATACTCTGTCTTTCCACTCAAGGGATTTGATATGAAGAGATGTTGAGTGATTCATACAAGGCTGCGTAGAAAAAAACATGAAAAATCAGAGCTTCTGCAATGTCATTATTTATCATTAATTAAATTTCATGTCTTATGTATAAAATAATACAGTTTTAGATAAGATATCTTAAATTTCAGACAATTCTGTTCTCATCTTAAATGGTTATGTTTTTTTTTATTGTGACACCATCCTTTCCTGTCTGTGGAAGGATAATAGAGTCCAGTTTAGAATTTCAGTCTTGTGAGTTACTACAGGGCTAATCCATATTCATCATTTACCTAAAGAAGAAGGAAAATCTTGATTCCTATGGCTCAAATGTCTTCAAAGTGTTACCTAACACCTACAAGATCTGCTGCTACTAAGATGTCATGGAGTGGAGGAAAATCACTGTGCCCTCCCTTTCCCAGGCTCTTATTTCCGTAGGTCTGGGCAGTCAGCGGCAAGCAGAAAAGACAGAACTTCCAGCATGAGTTTTCATTCTCAGCCCAAGTTTTGATGACAAGGTGCTAAAATTGCACCTAAAATTGGCTCTGTGGTTGTGAAAGGGAGTTTCTGGGGCGGTGTGCTGCTGTGGCAAGAGGTAGAGCACGAGGGCGCAGCGCGGCGAGCTGCTGCGCTTGGAGGTGCTCCGTGTCAGGCCCTGCTCCGTGCTCACGGCCAAACAGGGCTGAACAAAGCGGAGGGAGATCCCGGGGTAAGCGGGATGCTGGAATGCCAGCGGCTCTCGGAGTGGCGCCTGCGGGACGGAGTTGCTGGTGGGAAGGGGGCTGCAGGCCCCACCAGGATCCAGGGAGAGCCGCCTCGGGAGAGGCCTTCTCCGTAAGAACGGGAAGGCCCCATTTCTTCCAGTTTACCTCACGTTTTTCTGCATCGTTTATTCACTTTGCACTTCCTTTGCCTGATGCAAGGTCACAACGATACTCCCTTGAGAGGAGAGCAACTTCCAGGTAGTGCCTGAGCAGTTAACGCGGGACTCGTGGGCATGAGAGCAGTGTCTCTACAGCATGTGTCTTTCGCTTATATTTAGGAGTTCCCATGAGAAACTGTGAGAGTGAAAAAATCCTGCCCAAAATAAAATCAACTGAATGAAGTCTTCATGCTGTGATAGTTTATTCATCTTTCCCTTTTAAATAATAGGTTTTGCATTCATTAGCCATCATTCTTCCAGTGTTCTTGAACAGTTTCCTTCCCCAAGTGTCCTGCATCCTTCATGATGCACAGTGTTTACTATCCCAGCGTCTGGAAGTGATGCTCCATGCACTAACAGCCCTCTCACAGTAAGCAGCTCCTTTGGGGTGCACGAAGAAACCTCCCGAGAAGCGCACGGCTAGGCTGATCCAATTGAAACTCCATTAATCTCTTTTGTTCCAATATGTATCTTTTGTTACAATTGCTGTTATTTTGCATGACACTCTTGAGACACATCTTTTTAATCCAAAAATTCCATTAGCTTCTTTTCCAGTTAAAAGTGAGTGTGTTTCTCTTTCATTGTTTTCCAGCTTACTGTATGGATTTCCTTACAGTAATCAGAAAATGCCATGAATTTGAAGCAAAAACACCTCTGTTATGACTGAGAACTCCGTGATATGAGCAGATTAGAAGCTCTGAAGCCTGTAGCAAAGGAGAATAACAGGAATAGCATGGAAGGAGGCAGACTGACAGGAATTTAAATTTAAAAGTTTGCCAGCTCTAGGTACCGGTATCTTCAGTTCTGTACTGAAGTCATGTCTGGTAAATAAGAGAAACGTGATACTGGAAAGAAAAATAAAGCAAATAGAATAGTGGTAATTAAGGGATTAGTTTTGTTTGATGAAAGAAATAATCAATGTACTCTGCTCCACCAACAAGGCTCATTTTTGAGATTGAGGAAACAAATGGCGATTTTTTTGTAATAGAGGCCAATATCTTAAATCTTCAAAACCTCTTTGACGGATTGACCTCTTTAAGAACCTGACTTTCTCAATGGACATTGTGCGTAGAGCAGCAGTTATCCCACCTGGTTCATATAAGATCCTGCTTTATTTTCCTGCATCATATGTCTTTCCTTGCCTTCTCTCAGTACTATTTTTATCCTTACTCTCCCTTTCTCCTTTCCACTTAGCGTTGAGACTGGTCCCCACTGCCCTTATCCCACAAAGAGATTATGGTGCCCTTTTAGTTCTATAATCTGTGGTTGAATGGTAACAGAAACAGATAAGAACTGTCTAGATATCTGATATTCTAGATTAGAGATTCAGATCAGGAGTCAAAGCAAGCAGGGTGTTTATGCTGTCTGATTAACTGTATTCAGGAAATATCACTGAAAGCTGCATTGTCCTCACCTTCTCAAGTCCAGTCTTTTTTTTTCTTTTCCCCTTTTCTATATTGTTAGAAGTGTGAAACTTTTTTTTTAGCAACTTGCTTTTTGTTTTAAAATGTTTTGTACTAGTTTTATGTCTCTAAATAGAAGATATTTCAGCTCTGCTCTGAGTTTTCTGATGAACCTACTCTGAAACCTCTGTTAACCTCCCAGTCAAGGTTTTTGCTCATGTGCAGATGAAGTCTCTTGTGTTTCAGTTTTTGCCCGTTGCCTCTTGTCCTGGCCACCACTGATAGGCAAGACCAGACAAGAGGCACAAACAGAAACACAGGAAGGTCCACAGGAAAGTCCACCTGAACATGAAGAATAACTTCTCAACTGTGAGGGTGGCCGAGCACTGGAACAGGCTGCCCAGAGAGGTTGCGGAGTCTCCTTCCCCAGAGATACTCAAACCCGCCTGGACGTGGTCCTTGGGAATGCGCTCCAGGGGATCTCTCCGGAGTCTTTTCCAACCTCAATGGCCGTGACTTCTGTGGCCCTGTGGAACTAAGCAGCCTCATCCTTATTCTTGCCCGCCTGTGATCTTTGATTAGTTAATAAATGTTGTGCGCTGTCCGGATCACGTTAATTCCCTTCATCTTCTAGTCGCATTTAGCTAATCCAGATAACAGTGCACTTTCAAAATATTGATCAAAAGATCTTTGATCATTATTTTTATAGTCTCATCTGAAAATGAAAAAAAAAAGAAAGTGAAATAAAAAGCCTAGAATAGGAAACCAAAAGAGGGAAACACCTTTTTCTCATGAGATTTCCGTCTGAGTTATGCAGACAGAAATGCATAAAGAAGAGAGGAAACACGCAGGACTTGCCAGCCTTGGAGACTGGCCTCCCGTTAGGCCGCCCTGCTGTGGCAGTAGGAAATACCCCAATGGTCACATTCTTGGCTGGGGTATCTGAGCGTGGAGGCAGGTGGGCAGCCCGGGGCTGCTGAATCAGTGTGAGCTGAGGCCGGGGCAGGGGCATGTGGGGAGATTTTGTGCCAGTCAGTCTCATCCACTCGAAGACTGGGAATAGATCTATCTGGTATTGAACTGGCTTTGCTCTGCCGTCTGCTCACCCGTTGGCAAATGTTCTCTGTTGCTGATCAATGCTGTGTGGCAATTAAAACAAAAAAAAAAAAAGAAAAAAAGGGAAGAAAAAAGAAGCCAGAGGATTCAAAGGGGAGAAAAATGCACCCTGCTTTGTGGATGTTAGAGAAAACAAGCAATTTCTTAACACCTTTTCTTCAAGGAGTTAGGATGAATAACATCTTTGAACAAATATTTTCGGCATGCAGGGATTTTATTAAAAAAATCAAAAGATGAAATCCTGTGCAAATTGTTTAGAACACTGCAAGGGAAGACACGTTGATTAATAAACATAAAAGAGGGAAGATGCATATTAATTTGTTTACGTGTAAGAGGCTTCTAGCTCATTAAAAGTCCTCTAAGCATTTAACTAGTGAAGCAGTGGATAAAATCAGACATTGTCTTTAATCTTGTCAAAGGCTCCTGTATTTAAAAAAAAAAAAAAAAGGTTATTACAAATGTGTATAACAGCTACACTAATGGCAAAATGGAAAATGTGGTGCCCATGGCAGTGCAGGGATGCGCCGTGTTGTGATGGGGACCTGGGCTCCCCATTTCCAGCTTGGTTGCTGAGGCCGGGAACAAGGGAGGGAATGAGGGAATTCTGCTTCCCGCAGCAGCAACCTTTGGGCAGTGGGGCTGAGGAAAACGTCATGTTTATAGATGGCTCCGTGGGCCGGGGTTTGATTCTGCTGGATGTGAGCCAGGACTCGGTAGGAGCGGGGAGGTCTCCGGGAAAGCCCAGCTGCAGCAGGGACACCCACCGGGATGGGTTTCCCCGTGTTTCCCAACTCACCTGCTCTCACGGACTGAGGCACTGGGCTCTTTCAGGTGCTAACAGCACGGTGCTAACAGCAAACGTTTGTGGGGAAAAATGAAGACAAACCAACCATGGACTGCTTTAAAGAAGTTGGATTATTAACTTAATTTCCTGGCAAAACAACAATCGGTTAACTGCGTTCAGTTTCTAAGCTGAAAGTAAGTCAGAAACAGCTGAAGAAGAATGTAATTTTTTTTTCTCTCAATAAACAGACTGGGGAGAAGCCAATCCTTATATGTGAAAGTACTCATCCAAAATTACTCTATATTTTTGGTTATGTCTTTTGCTTTAATAAGGGCTGTTTTTTTGTCTAAAACTGTTCATTTGTAAACATAATTGGACATGGTTATTATTTGCAAATAGTTGTCAGTGACCTTTAATTAAACTGTGTTGTTTGTACAATTTGAGCTTAGTGCCAAAACTTTCTGGTTTCTCTTTTTTTTGTTGAATCAAAGACACTTCTCTCTTTTTCTTGATTTTTTTTTCTTTTCGGATTTTTCTTTAGGCCTGTGCGTTTACTCTCATTTGCATCTTGAGAGATAAAGGAAAAAGCTTCTGGCTTTTACTTACATGTTGCATTTACAGAACCGTATCATTTCCTGCTATCAATGTTACTGCTTCTGTTGTAATGTTGACGAGTCTGAACGTGATCCCAGGACTATGCTGGTCATTTTGCAGATCCAATGCGTGGACCACGGAAGCTCGAGGTCGTGGAGATCAAATCGAGGCAAATCACCATTTGCTGGGAGCCCTTTGGCTACAACGTCACGCGTTGCCATCGGTACAACCTCACCGTCCACTACCGCTACCAGGCCGGGGGACAAGAGCAAGTGAGGGAGGAAGTGAGCTGGGACACGGAAAGTTCCCACCCGCAGCACACCATCACCAATTTGTCGCCGTACACGAACGTCAGCGTGAAGCTCGTGCTCATGAATCCCGAAGGACGGAAGGAAAGCCAGGAGCTTGTGGTACAGACCGATGAAGACGGTGAGCTTTGGTGTTTGCCTTCGGAAGGACACGCGCGCAAGTTAGTTCATGTGCAAACCAAAATCAGGGAACAAACTATACAGATTAGGAGATTGCGTGCAATTATAATACTTTTTTATTATTATTTCATTAACTGTACTTGCATAACACTGTGTCAAGCAAGACAACCTCTTTCTCTCTTCTATTCTACTTTTTGTTCTAAGTTCTGTTCTACTTTCATTGACATTTATAGCAGATTTCCCACCATCTTCAGCAATTTAAAGGCAGTAAAGTCCGATTTTGTAAGCATTATGATCTTGCTCATAAGCCATGCCATCAAACATCATCTGTCCATTTCTTCATTTAGCCCATGAATTCTGTTGGAGTTATATTTTGCCTCTAAAAGGTCCAGTATCAGTTTGAAGACAACTGAAGTGATTGCCCATGGTGTCCTCACACATATTTTTGTTTTGGTGAATAACCTCAATGTTAAATATGTCTTCTTCATTTGTAGTTCCAGTTGCCTTACCTTTGGGTTCCCAACCACTTCTTGGCTGGTTTTCCAGACGATATCTTTCATTCAAATATATAGAAATTCCCTTGAGTCAATTTTGAGTAAAATGAGGTCTTCAGATCTCATTTGTTCATTTTGAGCTCTGTCGTAATTTGTCCATGTCTTTTCCCTAAGCATGGACAGCAGAAGCAGCTACTGTGCCTCAGTAATGCTTTATAATGCTCCCTGAAAAGGTAATACCATCCTCCTCAGTCTGAGGTGATATTATGCTAGTGGTTCTTGGAGAGACTTTGCTGGAGCACTGCTGCCTCTGGTATCAGAGTGGGACTGTCTTGGTCAATGGGTCATGTGCCAGGAATCTCTTCCACCTTATCAGAGTGGCCTGCTCCAAGAAATAGTCCCTTGGTGACCCCTACAAGGACATCCTCACTTCTTTGTCCTTGCTTTTAGCCATCGTAAATGCTTAATGTTCAAATAAGCCTCATTAAATGGCCTGTACTGCTTTATATTAGAGATCTGTCCCCTCCAAGTTTGTAACTTCTGCAATTTTCATGTTTTCTTACGGATCAGGGATAGAATTTCCACAAACCCGCTGGGAAGATTCCTGAAAAAAAATATCAGTAATAATGAGTTATGCTTTTAATAAATACTTGAAGTCTGTCGTTAGACCCATTTAATCATATAATATAATCTGCACTGGCTTTACGTAGTGCTCTTTTGTAATCAAAATATAGAAGAGGATAAATTAAACAATTTATGAAAGTGCAGTTACCAGTGAAACAGATTTGCCAAAATAAAGCTAGCATAGAAATTGTTTAATTAGAATGGGTTTTTCTTTTGTCCTCTAATTTTGATTCTGCCTATTGTAAGCCTATTAGGATTCTGTCCAAGATGACAAAACGAAGGCTCTCCTTGCTTTCTGGGTCATTTCTGTTTACCTTAAAATTTTATATAATGCTTGCTTTTCCCTAACCTTCTAGAACTTTTTTATTATTCCAAAGCCATTTAAAACCCAGCATCAGTGGCTGAAAAAAAATGCCTTGGATGATATTTTAATATTCTGTGCATAATAAAAGGCATGGAAGTCCTACAGTTCTGCTCAGAATAACAGAATCACTTGAGTTGCAGGGGGCCAAAAAGATTGCAGAGGTCCCTGAGCCCGGCCCGTGGCTCGGAGCAGATCCAGTTAGAGCAGGTTGCTCAGGGCTCTCTCCACTTGAGGTCTGAGGAGCTCTGAAGAGGGATACCCCACAGCCCTAGTGCTACAGCAGAGCTGCTCCTTGTTTATGGCCTTCTGGGGGTTTTAGAGGCTCATCACAATGTTTTGTCATTATTTATTCATAATTTATTTACACTGTGTTAAGTTTTTCTTGACACGTAAATCATTAAGCCTGTGATTCCAAGCAAGCTTAGCCAACTCTCCTTCCTGGGAGCCCAGACTCGAGGTTGCCCCGCAGGTGCAATCCCACTGATTCATATGGGACTGGTAAGCAAATCCAGAAACCGTCATCACCTTGTGGCCTTGGATCTTCCTGCTGGCAGCAGAATTCCAGGAAGAAACACAGGGAATTTTCCCTTCATAAACTGCATGAGGTCCTGGGCCAACAGCGTGGAGGGGTGAGAGTGGACCTCGCAAGGGAAGGGGTCAGCACGTGTCCTGCTAAGCAGGTTCTTTAACCATTCAGGTAAATCACAGTAAGGGATGTGAAAAGGTGTTTCTGCCCTTTTATGATATATTTTTCATCTTTTTTTTTTTTTCCTCTCTAGCATCTATAAAACCTTAAGTGTATCTTCTTATTGGAACTTTTACGTATAGTCCATTTCACATTTTACATGTTTTCTTTTTGCATTCTGTGTGGCATTTCAAAAATAAAACTTCCGTTTCCACATGCTGTGTGTACAGCTCCGAAAAAAAAGTGGTAAGGTTGGTTCCAAGATAATGTGACTGCTGCAGAGCAAGGAGGAAGCGCAGGTAGATATCTGGGAGCAGCGGACACAGCGTCAGAACCTTCCACCATCCGTGGTTCTTCAGGCTCGATTCTCAGAAGCGTAGCTTGAACACACACAAATTATACCACATTTTCAATTTTTCAGCCTCACAGTTTCTGTATGTTCAGCTCTTTGCAAGACTCCAGGCCTAACGTGATGCTGCCAACATCATGACACTGCTCTGTGCCAAATATGCCCGGGCTTCCCAAGCCGCCTATTCCAGTTTAATCTGCTGGAAGGGCACCTTGGGACTTCACCACTTTCCCATTTTTGTACATGAATATGAGAACAAGCTCCATGTTAGTATGAGGCATTAATACTCTTGAAGATTAAGTGTCGTAAGTAGATTTTCTTTACAGGAGGTCATTATTGTGACATCACCTAATTCCTAAAAGACCTGAAATGTCCTTCTCTTTCATCAGTAACATTTTACTAGGAATCTGTCATATTTACTGACTCCTTTTTGCACTGAAAGTAGTGCATATGTTTCCTTAAAAACATATGTAGTTTCTAGATAGATAGTTTCTGGAATAATACATGTTCAGAGATACATACATCAGAGAAGTGTATTGCTCTCCTCACCCTCCCACCCGTGTCCTTCCAAGCAGTGCTGGGGAGGCAATAGCAAGTGCCACTTCCTAGACCTTTGTGTATCATTGAGCTGTTCTCCTGAGTGTGAAGGAGAGGAGAGGCTCATCTATGGACTCTTATTTGCCAAATGCTGGTTATACCTGAAGAACATGAGCTGTACTCCAGCTGGGGCTTGAGACCCGATGGACTGGAGTTACACCCTGAGGGTGTGAATGCCACTGTGAGCGTCTCCCGCAGCTTCTCTCAAATGACATTCCTTTTTTCCTGTATTTTTACTGTTTTAGTGCCCAGTGCTGTGCCGCTGGAGTCCATTCAAGGGAGTACCTTTGAAGAGAAGATTTTTCTTCAGTGGAGAGAGCCAGCACAAACATACGGTGTGATTACGTTGTATGAGGTATCAAGTATTTTGTCCTGTTTTCATTTTTCGTATATAGTTTTGATTTATAAAAACACCTAATCTGTACAGAAATTTTTAAAAAGTATTTTTCTTGTCTGTTTATGGAAAATGAAGGTTTTTTTTGACAATAGAACTACTTATAAAGCAATAAAAAATACCTAATATAAGAGTAAATTCCCGCAAGAATGAGAATGTTCCTGGATTATCAGCTTTAAGTGTTCCAGAATTTAAAGAATGTCCCAGATTATCGGTTGTTATTAGATCCATATGGTGCAGCATTCTCTCTAGTAATGTAGATCAAATATTTAAAGACTGAAAGGCAGATCTTAGTGAATTCTTAAAAATTAGGAGACATAACACAGTAGTGACAGTCAACATCACATTTCTGAGAGACTCATTACTGCCAGTCTGTTGTAATAGAAACAAGCAGGCACAATTTAAAAAAAATAATCTGGCATTTTTTTAAATGCAAATTCGACAAAATTATATGTTGTTACATGTCTAAACTTCACTGCTTTTGCTCATATGGAACCTCAGCCTGAATGCCTTTTAGAAAAATTGACAAAAGGCTGCGCAGATTAAGCTGTCAGACAGTAATCACAGTTAAACCTCTTACCTGACCTTACTACAAAACTGCTGTTGAAATGCTTTGTTTTCAAAAGGAAGCACCTAAATGAGATAAAGTAGAAGAGAAGAGGTACGTTGAGTGGTACCCTGTTGATACTGTTTTGCAAACTGCTTCATTGTGAGGGGATAATTCGTTATAAAAATGTGTGGACTGGTTTTGGTAACTTTCCTAACTACTTCGGAAAGTTGCCAATCTCGAGGGAAATGGGAAGTTTTAGAGGGCACCTTCTCCCCTCCCACTGCCTCGGGGCCCGAGGAGGGATGAAGGAGCCACCAGGCAGGAGGACAGTAGGGACAAGATTCCCGGGGACTTTTGTCTGGCCCAAAAACCTGTTGAAGACACTCAGCTGGGGCTGAGCTCCTGCAAGAAGTGCAGGAGCTGGAAGCTGAGCCCCTCTAACCTGGGTAAGTTCTTGTGCGCGCAGCCTTTCCTGCAAGTGCAGTCCTGGGATTCCCAAAATCCCGGGTCTCGGAGCTATAGGAGAGATGCTCTTAATGCCCAGTCCTTAGGTGGCTGCATCCCTGCTCCTGGGGAGGAAGCTCAGTCACAGCTTTGTGTCTGGCTTTTCCAGTAACTTTCTGATATCAGAAATCTCGGAACTTGGTCTGCGTTCTGGGGCCTCCACACCTCCTTTTAGTGCCTGGAGTAGACAGGCTCTTCATGTAGCTGGTGGGGAAAAAAACTGTGCATTAAAATATCAAGCGTTAAAGTATTCATTGCTGTTGTGAAATTAGGTGCAAATCCAATTATTTTACCAGTATTTGAAACAGAAAAAAAAAAAGGCTTTTAGATGAAGAAATGACATAAATTTCTTAAACCATTTTGCTTCTTTATCAGCACTACAGGCTCCCAGGTAGTAGGAATGAAGGGATTAGTCTTTTGTGTTAAGTTTCATCTAAATTTGATAAAAATTGTGAACACCCAGTGGAAACATGACCCTTGTGCCCTTCTTTTTCATTCCTGCAAAGCTGAACCGCCATGGTAGAAGTGACAGATTAGTCTTTCAAAAAGAAAACAAGAAAAAATAGCAACAGCCTGAAAACCAGGAGTAAAATACAGAAACAAGACAAGCTCATTTGAAGCAGTCAAGGCACTGACTTGTGTTGTGGCTGCCTGACTCATGGGGGAACTTATTTTGTTACAGAACATTAGGCCCTTGCTAAGTGGCTAATCTTATCTATATCTCGTTATCTTATCTAATATCTAGTGTTGACATGTAAAAATTATCAGTAATCTAAAACAAGCTGAAGGACTTGAGGCATCTTGGTTTCTTTTCAAATAAAATGTACCTGAGATGCTGGGAAAGGCAGTTAAGAAATATAGAAATGGAGGAACAGAAGTTAAGGGAGCTTCAGGAGTTCTTTCCGTTCCAAAATGGGATCAGCTGTGTATGGAACAGAGCTGCCAGGTGGTTGTCTAATCTGTCTTTTAATGCACAAAAATGTACATGCCCCTTCTGCTGCACACAGACGTAACAACACCTGCCATCCGAGAGGGGATTTTTCAGGATATATAACCTTAATTTCAACTTCAGCTGCCTGGTGGCACCTTGCCCTTCTTCTGTAAGAATTTGGAAGTCTCATAGGGGGTTTTAAGGCACTTTCAGCTCAATTTATGGATGAGGAATTATGGAGGATCTGCCTGTATCTAGCAGAAGAGTGTCAGAGTTTATCTAGACTGTATCAGTTTTTATTACTCGTTTTCAGCATTTTATAGGTGTTATATTAAATGGGTCATGTAAAATCGATTTTCATTAAGTCAGAGTCTTTAGGAAATTGCAAGTGGTGAAGGTATGCAATGCCAACACTTAGATATTTCTGTTAAAATATTATTTTATATGTCTTCTTAATTATAATAATATGGCATAAATGTAATAAAAGACTGTCAATTATCACTTTATACGTTAACGCTGGAATTATACATATTTTTAATATGAACAAAATTATGTGAAAGTACAAGGGAGGGCTGAATCGTTTTTCCTTTTTAAGTTTTTAGTGGGTTTCACATTTTGAAATTCTCATTACAGTGCATGGAAACTACTAACTAACAGAAAAAAATCTGTATCGAGCTGTACTATGAATTCCCATTAACATTACTATTGAGAACAAGTAAGACTGAATCGGAGAGGGAACAGAGGATATAATATATATATTTTTGTGTGTATTACTTAAATTCCCCCTTTACCTTTAAATGAGGATCAAAAAAGGTAGAATTTAATAACCTAAACATTTCCAACTTAGCAATTACAATGTTTCAGCTTTAGATTTAGACAAGCTTTACCCAGTTTCTGAAGAATTCACCTTAAGCTGCCCTTATCATCTACTAAGGATAATCCCATTCAGAGCAAAGTGCAATTTTAGGCAAGTCAGCTGGAAGTTGGGCCGCACGATTTCGTATTTACTTACCTGTTTTCACCTGGTTGTTTTGCTGTTCTCCTTGTTGCTGCTCAAAGCCAGCAGTAAGATGGATTCCAAAAATGACATTGTGAAAGCTGGCATCTTAAAGGAATTAATGTAAGCCTGAACTCATTCTTTACAGTTGTAATCTAGCTGCCTCTAAGTCTCCAAAAGCCTCTATCTATAAAAGTAATAACTCATACCAGTTACGGCTGAGTTTCCGTGTCCCTTTGTGGGATTCGGGATTTGAAGAGCAGAAGAGAGGAAGATAGCTTATCATAAAAGGTCTGACAGCGCATACATCAGACGGGTTTGCTGGAT
Organism: Rhynchotus rufescens; assembly: GCA_032273925.1. NCBI lineage: Eukaryota > Metazoa > Chordata > Aves > Tinamiformes > Tinamidae > Rhynchotus > Rhynchotus rufescens. The sequence goes on from JAVCKT010038446.1 coordinate 39,594, forward strand.
AAAGATGCAATCTTCGCCCATCTGCTCCAGACAAGCTTATAACTTTCTTCTTCTTTTGCAGATCACCTACAAAGCAGTCAGTTCCTTTGACCCAGAAATAGATTTATCCAATCAAAGCGGGCGCGTCTCCAAGCTGGGCAACGAAACCCACTATCTCTTCTTTGGGCTTTATCCTGGCACTACCTACTCCTTCACCATCCGAGCCAGCACAGCTAAAGGCTTTGGGCCTCCGATCACCAATCAGTTCACCACTAAAATATCAGGTATTTCACTGGAGAATAATTGTGTGTGTTTATCATAATGTCCCAGGTAATTGTCTTGTTGTTTACTACAGCAATTTGGAAAGTATCGGTAAGTGTTCACACCTAAAGATGTCCAAGGGAGATACACTAACGTCTTTGAAAAACTTTCAAGTGCTTGAGTATTAGCTCAGCCAGAGGTAGGTTGAAATTCCTATTCACAACTCTAACTTACCGTGCAAGAGCCCCATGAATGATGTGCCTGGAGTCAGTGCCAGCTGCTTTTGCAACACTTAGCGTAGGGTTTTTTGGACAAGAGGATGAGGGCTCCATTCAGAGCTTATTCACCCTTGACATGATTCTAAATTAGTACAGGAATGGTGCTGGAAAATCTCCCTAATGAGCCATGAAGAATTGAGAGCAGAGCAGAGCAGGAGTCCCATATATCTAGTGCTTGCTTAGGAAGTGTAGCCAACTGCCAGCCTGCATGCGCTGCTCGCAGGCCCCTGGGCTGCAGTGGATATGAAACTGTGTTAAACAAGAACTCTCACTGTAGGTGCTTCTTCCGTCCTTCATTTCCTGTCCTCAATGCATAAGGGAAAAAAAAAAAAACCCAACAAATAAGTGCTAGTCAGATATAGAGCAATTAATTTCTGTCATAAAAAAAGCCAGCTAATGCAAGGTGGAAATTACTGTTAATACAGGTGATGATTGTAGAGAAAAAAAACAGTTGATATATTTCAAGTTAGAAGTTATTCGTAATTAAAAGTGAAAACAAAATTAACATTAAACAGTAAATACAGGGTTCATTTTCCATCCCTTTTCCCACCGTGCACGGGACCTTGCTCTTCCAGCAATCAACTTCTGAGGCAGAGAGAGCTTGCTATGAGTCAGGATGGCAGAATCAGGCCGTATTAGAATAAAGAAGAAAGGAGACTGTTGAGAGCAGGAAGAATCTGGGCTTTTGGGAATCACTCTGGAGCTTAAATTGTTGTTCTTTCCTAAATTTGGCCTGTCACCTGCTAGAAGTCTTTGGTGTGAAGGGGCGTTACAGGTGGCTGTGGAATGAGAGCGAGCTCCACACCAGCACGCGGTGCGACCTGCCCGAGCCCTGCTGTCTTCTGCCTTTGTGCTCGCTGCTGCAAGAACAGCACATGCTTGAGACTCACCCTGGGTACCAAAACCCTAATTCTTGATGACATAAAAGTAGAAGCAGCATACCTTAGGATCGTCCAAAAACCCTGGCAAAAGAGTAGGTGTCAAATGTGTTGCCCTTCTCTGCATGCAGTAGTAATGCCCACGCCCTGCTGTAGAGCTTGGACGCTGCTGAGGTGGCCTGGCCCTCCATATCTATTTTTAGATTCTCCATATCTATTTTTAGGTTCTTTCCTGTGAGGGTGACAGAGCCCTGGCACAGACTACCCAGGGAGGTTGTGGAGTCTCCTTCTCTGGAGATCTTCCAAACCCACCTGGATGCCGCCCCGTGCTCTGGATGTCCCTGCTAGAGCAGGGGGTTGGACTGGATGAGCTCTAGGCGTCCCTTCCAACCTCAACCAGTCTGTGGTTCTGTGTGATTCAGAGGCCACACAGCTTTTTGGCGTTGCAGTTACCTGGTGCCTCCCTCCTTTTGTGGATGTTCACCAAGAGCCTCAGACACTGTTTGAGCAAGTGCCCAATACTCAAAACTGCAGCTGAAATCAATGAAAACTGTCTCTGAGCCTTCAAAGTTCTCTGGAATATTGTGCCTTTAGGCACCTTGAAGTGGGTACCCAAATTACTTTAAAAGATTGATCAGAATGTTTGCACATTACATCCAGGACTGGAAACAGAGAATAAGGGTAAGGATAAGGACCCTCTCAGCTCGCCAGGAGTTTTCTGAAGATGAAATTTTATTTGTGCAGCATCTCAGAATTGGTAAATACCAATGAAAAGTGATGAAGATATCATTAATTTTTCACAGCTTACTGTGAAGTGCTATGGTCAAAAGTGTTAATGCAATCCTTAGATGAGTAAATAAGAGGGATAAAGGACAAAGAAAGATGTTTATGCACCTTTCAGGCAGGTTCAGCTGTTACCTGAAGACTGAAAAGGAAAGGCAAAAAAATAGATCTTAAAGAGAAACTCAAGTTGTTGGAGCTATCTAATTTACTTGAGAAGCTTCAGGGTTGACACTGTCTATATGTGGAGCAAAAGCATGGTCGAAGAGATTGTTGCAGTGATTCCTATTTGGTTTTATAACCTCTAAATCCATTAAATGTGTATCAGCACTAACAACTGTACAATAAGGATCCCACAGTCCATTGAACAACCCATATACTGAGCACCTTTCCATCCAACATAATGAGTAACATGACCGTATGATAGCAATGAAAGAAGTAGAGATAGCAGAAGTCAGTCTCTGAGGCATCGTTTTCTTTGGGGCACAAGTGTAATCCCACGTTAAGAAGACCCAGTTTAACACAGTGCTAGTGAACATGGTTTCAAATGAAGATACATCGTGTGCCATCATTCACATGTTCCTTTTCAGGTGCTTCTCTTTGGTAACCTACAAGAGCCTGATTGCCAAGGCTCTTGGGCTACCTCTGAGAGCTTCCTCCTGCTGGGATCTCATGGATATCTTAAAATTGGTGATGAATTGGTGTTTCTTTCTTCTCCTGATGGTGCTCTTTAACTGCTGTCTGATACAGGCACTGCAGCTGAAGGCAGGCTGGACTAACGATGTGTGTTTGTTTTTGCAAAAGTCTTTAAAAATATCTAGTCAAGCCAGGACGTGGGCCTTGAAAGAACAAATACAGACATCATGGTTATTTTCCCTCTTTTCTTTTCTGCTTCTAGCCCCCTCTATGCCACCATATGAACTCGAAACACCTTTGAATCAGACTGACAGCACTGTGACAGTCTTGCTGAAACCTGCGCAGAGCAGAGGCGCTCCTGTCAGGTACTGGGAAGGGGGGATGAAGTCTCTACAAAATTAAAACCAAACTGATTAACTTCTTGGGCATGTGTTCTGGGGATTTTCTACCCAGCATTCAGTGTCTAAATTCATGTCTGTATTAGCTCTAATTAAATTAAATAACGAGAGAAAATGGAAGTGCTTTGATGTGGAGTGCTCGAGTATTGTTTAAAGGATTTGATCCGGATGCAAGGGGCTTGCTCTTTGAAGATAAGGAACAAAGCCCTGGCTGCCTTGTGCCGGTGCCCTCCTTAAGGTAATTGCTTCCTTCAGTGTTACAGGTTCAAGGGCGTATCACATTTTTTATCCTGAGCCCTTGTGTCTTTAACAGTCACTCTCCTTGTTTACCTCACTGATTTAGGAGCAGCAGCTTTCAGTAACTTAGCCGTTTTTAAAAAATATACGGCCTGTAACATTAATCAGACATTTACAGTTAATTGAGCAGAGAAATGGGGAGCACAATGGAAAGCCACTCACTCTGATTCTCTAGTGTTATGTAATAGCCACTAATGAATTTCCAGGGGGTAGTGGTTTATCCCACAGGCTGCTGTGCAGCTCCGTGCCAGCCTGGTGCTAATGGGAAGGGAGACGGCAGCTTTTCAGAGAGGAAAACAGACCGATGGCTGCACGGGAAGCAGCCATGAGCTCAATAGCCCAAACACAGGAAACTACCTATTAGAGAAGTGCAGATTTTCCACATGTTTAGCATTTGTGGGGTTTTTTTTTGAGAAATCAGGTGGACGCTTTGGTTCCTGTGAGGAACGGGTTACGTCTATGGCAAAGGGCTGTTGGCTCTTTCCGTTCTGACTGACCCATTTGATAATTTCTATTGATTTGAGAAATGAGGATCTGGTGTATTCATATATAAGCAAAGGAATTGTTCTTTTGCTTTATTTGGAATATTTGATATCTAATAGATTTCGTTTCTGTTCTATGCAGCATTTTGTTACATCGGTATCTGTGTGCGTGTATATATATAAAAACATATTCTAAACTCAATAAATAATTTTCCTGTCAGAATTTAAGAAAGACATTCATTTGGTCATTCAGCCAACTTTTTAAAAACAAAATTGGACATGCGAGGGAAATCTGATCCATCTGAGAGAAAACAGAAAGCAGTCAATCAGATTTAATGAAACTGATTCAGCAGAGTAGATTAGAAACAGAATGGGTTTATTAAATGATTTGAGTTTTGCCTTTACTTCCTAAACCCGTAGTGCAGTCCTCCTAAATGTGAGCTTCTGCATTAAAATAGCACTAGTTGGAGTCATTATTGCATAAACACAAACAAGTTAGACCATAAATAAGAAAACAGTTTCCTTCCTTTCATCTCTCTCGTGAGCTAAAGATGATTGACTCCTATAGCAGTAGTGAGACATCAGAAACTTTGGTGACAGCAGCAAGGAGCTAGTTTGGTGATCAGAGTGTGTCAAAGAAGGGGATAAGTGCTTAGAAAAATAGGAGGAGAAACATCAAACTGCAGAGCTGACAGAAACAGATGAGCACATTACAGCAAATTTACCAAGAACTTTTGCAACAGGTCTTAAAATGAGATGAATGCTGGTTGCGAACTCACAATATAAATACGGAGTGAAGCAGAGAGGGAAAGTTAAAGTTTCTTAATACTTCTAACATTTGGTTGTGCATTATGTTGTCAAGCGTATTGTGCTTGCGTGGCCTGCAGAGCATGGGCTGCACGTGGCTTTAACCTTCACTTATATTGGTGAGCCTGTGGTGTAAGTGCTTGTTGTTGTTTTATTGATCACCACGTCAGCCCTGTTACACAGAATTCCCCAACTCCTGAAGTGGATAAAGAGAGCACAAATCCTACCACTCAAGCCAGTAAAGGTAACACCCGAGGATACCCAATTTCAATATATCCAGTTCAGAAATCCTGCTTTTTTTTTCCACATTTTTTTCTCTCTTTCACATAGAGAAAAAAAAATATGTGCTGGTCTCAGATACCTTATTTAAAATTCCCTTTCAATAACCCCAGCAGAGAAAGGGAGATGTAGATTGTTTAATTGTGGCTTTATGTCCGTATGGAGTACTGTGGAGAGGCGCGGGAAGCTCTGTTTACAGTGATAAAGTGCACATTAATCCTGAAGGCCAAATGGCATTCCAGGTTCTTTTAGAATTCATAAAACTGGACATGATTAAAATGTGTTTGGTCAGAGTTCTAATACAACAAATACTGCTTGCTTTTGTCTTCAGTTTCAGGTCTAGCAGGTCTTATGGCTGCTGCTGTGTTTATTTCAAGGAGATTATCTCGGAATTATGTATGTTTAAGGCAGTAATGCATTCAGTAACAATGAATTTATTTGCTTGTTTAACTGTTGGCTGTGCTGTTGTGATCTTCTTTGAATTTCAAATGGTGGCTATGTGGAAATTGTGGAATGTATTTGTGGTGCATGGGTATCGACTTTCTTTTCTTCAGAGATATTTATATTTAAAAGTTAGTACAGTTTTTAAAAAGTCATATAAAAATACAATTGTAAGGATTTCTCATATAAGAGTTATTCAGCCTTTATTGAGGGCTTAACTTTTCTAAGGCAGTTTCATTTTTCCACCTTGTACTTCTCCAAAGGGAGTTGGCCAAAAGTTTAGAAGACCTTGGGGCCAGATTATCTGGGGTTACAAAGACTGCTGCAGTTCTTTTTGCTGCAGCTGAGGGATCTTAGTAGAAAGATCTGACTCATACATGGGAATGGGAAGTGTAATGCTCAGCGATTGCTTATATTTATTTTGTGTTACTCATTTACATTAGTAAGAGTTGGCGATTTCCTACCTCCTTCCATTATAAAAGGTTTTTGTGACCTTTGCTGGAGAAGTTTTCTGTGTTTTGCTGAGAGCTTTTAACTTTTGCAGGGAGTTTTTTTTCTAATAAACTTCCATTCAGCTTAGCCATAATAGAGGCTGAGCTTGGATAGAGGTTGCCACGTCCTTATCTCACTCGTGTGATCAGCAAAATCCTGTCACTGTAGCCGCTTCCTTCTGCTCTTGTGAGCAAGCCCCGAGTAGGGACACCCTGGCGATAGGCAGCCCGTGGAGGAAAGGAGGCAGAAGAAGAAGAAAGAAGCCAGGACCATCTGGACTCATCCCTGTCAGCCTGGTCTTTGTGGATGGGTTTGGACAGGAGAGGGTCTCTCCTTTCCTGCAGCGCAGACGCCCGGCACAGCGCGTTGGGTCAGCTGGGCTGCTTCAGGAGGCACCGCTTGGCATCCAGGCCTTGCCTGTCCCTATGGGATTGCAGGGTCCTTCCAGAGGCAGCCCCACAGCTCCTGGAGCTGCAGCCTGTGCCGCAGTGCAGGCTGGCAGGGTGAGATGGGTACAGTCACAACTCCCAGCAGCAAAATGGAAATAAAGCTTAAAACACATGCAAAGGAGACCACACGCAGGTAATCCACAAGCCACGGGAGCTGAAATCCCCCACAGGAACGAGGGATGCTGGTGGGAAGGCAGTTTGTGTGCTGCTGTGCCCCCAAAGCACCCCCTTTATCACCAGTTTGCCTCCTGTCTTCTGCAGCACTTAGAACGGGTGCCCTAGAAAGAGAACAGCTCTACTGGGGAAATAAATCTGACTTTTCTTACATACAGTGCTTATTTGGCAACACAACTTACTTCTAATCTCGCTTCCATGGAGAAGCAATGTATACTACATTCCAGTCCCCCAAACTATGTTCATGTTTTAGGTAATTCGAAGCACAACTGAGGGCTATCACGGAATTTCCAAACTGTGTATTCGCTAAGGCAGTATGCTCTTTTGTACTACCTCACCAGGTAAAAACTTCAGGATATGCTCAGACAGTCTAAATTCTACTGAGAATTGCTTTTCTGGCCTAATCCAGACCTTTGAAGACCTGTGGTAAATACGAGGTTCATTTTCACAGATGGAATTAAGGCTGTCTGCATATGGACCCAGATGTAGGTACATGGCATGATTGCTGTGACAGTTGACACCCTAAAGAAGCCTCTCATCTCAGCAAAAGTTTGGCTGCTATTTCCTTCTGCATGTGCCTTCGCCATTTGAGCAGCACTGGGAAGGAGAAGATTATATTTTTCAGATTGTCACATCTGAAAAGTAGCAGCTCACGCTACACAATATGCAGCAGCGCCCTACTAGAAGCCCCAGGCCTTGCACACGGAGCTGGGGCCGCGGTTGCTCCCTCAGCCCTCTCTCATGTGTTCCAGGGGGAAAAAAAGACACATCTTAGGGATCATCTGTGACGCTTGGGGGACCCTGTGCAGGGCCCTCCAGTCTGACTGACAGCCTCTCAAAGGAGCCACTAGTTCCCCTTGTCCTTGCAGCTTGCAGTCTTCATCACAGCACTGACCCAACAGCAAAGTAAGTTGCCCCACTGGCATTCAAGAAAGCTGCAGGAAAGAATGGGCAGGATATTTGGAAAGCCGTGGCAGGTACTGCCATTGGAACTCAGCATGCAGCAGGCCTGCAAGCACTCTGAATGCACAAGTTTCACAGTATTTTCCACAATCTCTTCAAAGAGAGCATGGAGCACTCTCTTTGCTGTTGCAAGTGCATGCCAGGCTAAGGACTGAGCCTAAAGGTGGAAACCCACATCTCAGAGGAGATACAGACATCTCAATCCAAGTTTATGTAAAGCACGGTAAAAAAGCCGGATGAATTCCCTGCATGAATTAAGGAGGCAGAATCATGAATGTGATTATAAATTTAGGATAAGTGAGCAATGAGTTCTGAAATGTGGGGAAACTGATTTGCACAGTAAGAGTCACCTTTGCTTGCAGTGTGAGCAAGAGCATGGCAACAGCACATGCAAATAACAACATTACAGTGTCTGTGTTTTTAGCTCTGACCTCTTATAATCCCTACCTAGCATGTTTTGTAATCCCAGCGTGTTACTGTAATTTCTTGCTCTTCCCAGTGACATTGCATGGGTAGTAAGACAGTAACGAGAAAGAAAGAAAATCTCATGGAGACACAAGCAAGGAGAGCACTATCAGAAATATACATGAGAAGGGAGAGATTTGGAAAGCTTCCTAAGAAATGGAAAGTCAACTTTCTGCCTTTTGAGAGCTCAGATAAAATGGTCTAGATGTTTGGTGGGTTTGTGATAAAGAAATGGTTATGCTGAAATAGTGTTCCTGTGCCGTTTAATACGGCATTACTCACTTCACAAGTGTCATGTTTAAATTCAGCCTTTTGAAATACCGTGAGACCACAAGGCCTACATAGCATGAAGGCAACTTACATTCTGCTCTTTTTTACTTGCTTGTCACAAGTATACAGTACTTTATGTTGTGTAAGGGTCTGTAAACATGAAGCGTTGAATTGTGTTATTGAATTGCAGGGTCAGCCCTCGCCTGCAAACCGTGTTCCCAGATTATAGCTTTACAACCCATAAGGCTGCCAGTAAACTTGTTTGAGGATGTCCGTGATACTGAAGGACCAGGGCTTTATTGATGCCCATAATTGCCACTTCTTTACAGCAACGAGTGTAGTCATTTACAGCCAAAGGGACAGTTCTGGCTCCGTGGAGGGGGCTGCACAGTGATTCCTTACGCAGTAAAAATGCTGCCATTCTTGTCGCTGTGGGGCAGAGCTCGTCCTTGGCTTGTCCTGCAGGCTGCAGCTCGTGGTGCCCGTTGCCTGCACGGGCTCGGAGCAGCTCCCGTGCCCTGCGGCTCCATGCGCAGCACCCAGTGCCGGCGGCTCCCGCGGGCCCTGCCGAGTGCTGTTGTGTGCCAGGGAGCCCAGCACACAAGGTGTGTGCCAGGGAGCCCAGCACACGAGGTGTGTGTCAGGGAACCCAGCACACAAGGTGTGTGTCAGGGAACCCAGCACACAAGCTGTGT
>JAVCKT010038447.1:0-13672 GCA_032273925.1 Rhynchotus rufescens
AGAGAGAAAGAGAGAAAGAAAGAAAGAAAGAAAGAAAGAAAGAAAGAAAGAAAGAAAGAAAGAAAGAAAGAAAGAAAATCTTAATGTCTTTATTGTTTATGGTAAGCTTTGAAGTTCAGAAGGAGAGAGCCCTTGGGCTAGAGATGTATCTTCTCTTGCTCCCATGAAATTCCAAAGAAGTTTAGAAGAGATAGAAGCTGCTAGAAATCACCATTTCCTGCTTCATACTTATGTTCTTCAGAGAAATATTGAGGCTCTGCACATAATAAATGCACATAAACATTTTATATAGCTAGGGTTCAAAAATACCACCAAAGGAAAAACAGCAGCAGCAGCAGCCTGGAAACCACAAGCAGACAGCCTCAGGAAGATAACTAGAAACAGACCAGCTTACCAAAAATGTTTATGCCCCTCAGAAGTCCAACTGAAAGGAGTCAGCATTGGTCAGAGCAGTCCATTCCCCTCCATCAGAATAATTAATTTCCTTTGTTGCCAAATGTGTAGGATAAAGCAGATATTTGCGTTTGGATGAAACTTTATGGATGTACGTACTTTATGGATGAAATGTGTGTGATCCTGTCTTCCTGAATCTTGCATTCATGGTGACCTACAAACCAACTGAGTGTTAGACAGCCAGCAATCCGGTCTGCTTAGTCCAATAGGCTGTCTAACCTCAGAGACACATAAATTCACCAGATCTTCTCCTCTTTCCTGTGACAGCTGCCTTGGTACTTAATGTCTGCCCATATGTGCTCTGAATTGCACACGGCAGTGATGGAAAATGACCTTCCTCCTTGTGCTCCATCATGATACAGGTGTAAATGCAGATGGATGCCCAAAGTCTGCTTAGGATCCCCAAAAATGCCTGAAGGACATGAATTATGGGTATTTCTATAACAAATCTCACCCAAAGAAGTGGTTGTTGTCCAGTTGTTTTGTAAAATGCCTCTCCTATTATTTGGGGCATTTAGAATGGAAATCTGAGAGTGTGGAATTTAGTCTTGGTTCTGTCAAGAGGGAATCTAAGATCTTTTTCTGTGTATTTTCCAGCTGGCTGTAGGACCAAGCCAGAGAAAAGACCTTCCCTTTCCTGAGTGACTGCTCTATGCTGGCTCGTTTTGTAAGGGGTTGGTGACACTTCGTCCACTGCTCCTTCAGCTGCCTCTGCTCAGGAGAGGACTCAAATGCCCATTTCACTCTTCTGCCCACTGAGGTCAAGTTGAATCCAAAGGAGCTCTAAGCAATCTGAAGGAGGAAGTGAAATAATGGCAAGGAGAGAAGACATCTCTGGGTTAACAAGGTCAGAAAAGTATCCAGAACAGTGGATGAGCGAGTGACTGGGGAAATGCTGCTTCTAGGTGCCAAGCAGTGTTACATAGGCTCCTTGCTAAGGCTGGTAATCAAAACCAAACATTTAAAAATTAAAACTTCCACTTCAGAGAGGCTAGCAAAGAGCAAGGGAAAAGGAAAGCTTGGAGGGAGGCAGGTTTTTAAGCAGAGATGACTGACACATGGGTCTCAGGGAATCCCAACAGCTAGGATACTCCCAGGGGTACAAGGAATAGCAAACTGAGTGTGAAGACCCAGTTCATATGGCTTTTTGTTCCTGCGCATGGTATGCCTGTGGAAGAATTACTGCTGGGAGATGCAATAGCCTGGGACTATCTGGCTCACCTCTGAGAAGCATGCTAGCACTCTAGATCTCTCTGTCTAGAGGGAGAGGGAGAGTCCCAGGTGGCTTGTAAGCTCATGAGCGACTGTGCAGCTTGTCTTGGACACTCACTTGCTTGGGTGGAGACCTGAGATATTGGTACATGTAGGGTAGTCTCTTGATTTAGGTGCTGAGAGAGGCTCTAATTTGTAGATGTTCTCCATGTGATAGGTTGCTGCTGGTCTGGGAGGGCAAGAAAACTTTTCGTACATGTCTAATATAGCTGGCTTTGGCACATCAAACAGCTGGAAAAAAAAAATTAAAAAAGAAGGCTTAAGGCTTAGCATCTCCTTAAAAAGAAGGAGATGGTAACATCTTCATCTAGAGATCAGGTCGAAATGCTGGTTGCTGCATGTAAAGGAAAAGGAAAGGAAAGCCATCCTTTTACATCTCAAAGGTGCACAGAAAAGTAAGGAAAGGGCACAGTTTGCTCTGAAGTCACAGTTCCAGATGACATCCTTAGTCCTGGATATGAAGTGGTGGAAGTCTGTGCTTTAGGATTAAAAAATCAGAATTGCACTTTTTATGGCAACGTATATTGGAAAAAAGAAATCGTTGTACGCTGTTCAATTCATTCCACCTTTTAATTGAATAAAAATAAAAGAAAAAAGTAAATTATATAAAAAAAACCCTTTTGTTAACAGAAATGTTATTCAGATTGAAAACATAGGAAGTAAGAAGCTTGGAAATGTCAAAACATTTGCTTCCCTGAAGCTGTAATCAACCCCTTGCATGCATGTCTTTTAGTTACATATGGCTTTCAGTTACATGGCAATGTAATGTTTTTCCACAGAATTCAAGACACAAAATAACCTGCATAGCAATTAATAACTTCTATAAAAAGAGCTAGGGTTAAAAGCTCTGCATTTCAGCAAAACTAGCTGGTCAGTACCCAAAAAATCAATATTAATCTGCAAATAAAAAATCTTCAGGAAATCTCAGGGATAAAAAAAAAAAGAAATGTTAAATGGAAAAATAAGACATAAATATGTCCACATACACTTGCTGCAGTTGTATGACTTTGCTAAATAAAACCGACAGTGTGATATTGCAGAAGTCACTGACAACTTACAGTGTATTCTTCCAGTGGAAAAAGCTATATATAAAGGAAAATGAAAACAGAAGAATTTAAGTTCATTTATATTTTTATATAAACTATATAAACTATTCATAGTTTGTGTAACGAATGACTACAACCCCAGATGTTCCACTGAACTGTGAGCTATTTAAATCACTTTTAATGTTTTTCTTATTAGATAAGGCTCTTCTAAATTACCATAAAGCTGAGATTTTTAACAGTTGTTCACAGGATATTTATTGTGGGTTCAGTGGCCATATGTTGTGATTCCTTATTATTGGCTGTGGAAGTACTCTACCAGAAACTAAGGTATATAAATACTATCCTAACATCATTTCTCCTTGTCAGCAAGGCAAACATTGTGTCAGCCACTTTCATCAAGCAGCAAAAGCTGCAGGGAGAGGCCAAATGTAGTTTGAGGCAGCCAGTATATTAATGCTAGATCTGCTCTATCAAAATTGTTGAAACCTTTTGCCCAGGTCTGTTTAATCCAAGAGCAGTTATTGGTGTATAATGACATATCAGGCTGAAACTTAGGTAGACATACTTTTTTATTCCTGCTGCTGCTCCTCCTTCTCCTCTTCTCTCTTCTCTGCCTTGCATCATCTCTTCTCCATTGAAAGGAAACCAGGGTGAGGCTGGGTCTGCAGAGCAAGACTTCTGGGACAGCCCAGTCAAGCAGCTTTCTGCAGGCAAAGCATTGCTGCTGTATGATTTCAAAGGGAGGATTTCAAAGCATGGCTGTGCCTGGAAACAGTCTTGCAGCAGCCTATATTCTCTTTATAGAGCTGCAAAACTCACTTTTCCAAAGGGGAAAGCAAATTCTGTTTTCCACCAGTAAAAGAGAGGTAACAGATCCCTTTAACGGGTTTGAAAAGATCTTTTCAAAAGGACAAAGTGAATATGCAAAGACTCCTCTTAGGAAGGTGAAAAATTGCAAATCCCAAACACATTCTTTTTCAGAATTCTTTCCTCATAACATAATTTTCTTTCTGCTTTGTGTCCCTTGCCCAAATGATCCTTTTTCCTCAAACATGACATTTTCAGAAGATAGAAATCACATTTTCCAGTTAGCCTCTTTCCAGCTCTAGCTATAACTGCTTCTGGCTGAGGCTCTGAGATCTTTTATCAGGTGATATCCTGGAGTCGTATGAAGTTTCTGTGCAGCCCAAGAGCTCAGCTGCACTAGAGGGCTGAAAAAAAAAATACCCAGCAATTTAGTAATCTTGCCAGCTGACAGCTTGGAGAAGGGAAAAAAAAAAAAAAAAGAGTGAGTAGTGGAGAGTAGTGGACAGATTGTTGTGAGAGTCCCTGGGTCAGGATCTCTGGTCTGACATGGTCCAGTGGCCTTTGCTGACCATCGTCCTGCATCCCTGGCCTCACCGTGGTGCCACCTTGATTTTAATCTGGCCTTTCAATACATTACCTCATCTGTAACAGAAATCAGGCTTCTGCTGGGACTTGTGAGTAGTTTTGGCAGTGAGTAGTGGAAGACCAGCCGGGCAGCAGAATGAGTCCCGCATGGCAGTAGGTGTGTGCCACTGGGAGAAGAGGAGATGAAAACTGTCCAGGACCACCCTTGTTCAGTGGCAGTGAGCTTTGCAGAAAAACGTGGTCTGCCCTATCTGACCACATCCTGAGTAAAAACATTGAGAGTTCCAGTGCCAGCGTAGCAAAGTTATCTGAGGCTGAAATTTCTGTCTAAGTTTTTTTTTTTTTTCTCTGAGAGAGCTTTGTATAAAGTAGGTCTTCAAATAAACCCTTGCATGGTCCTGATCCTGATCCTGACCCTGACAAAGTATATAGTTCCAGTATGAAGGTCTGCAAAGGGGCTGCTAAGAGAAAGTTTGGGCAATAAAATAAATTGCCCTTGACAGGCTCTTTACCATGGCTGGGGGATTCTTTTGCAAGCACCTAACCTATGGTTAGGATAAGTAAGGGGTGAGGTAGGAGAGAGAAGGCAAACCCTCAGGGTTCAGCTGTAGTGAGGTTGCACAGAGGCTGCTAAGGGCTCTGTGAAGGCTGTTATAGGGAGGCTGCAAAAAGAATTTTCTCCTGAGAACTTCTTCGCCTAGAATATGGGTGGCCTTTGTGGTCTGCTTTCCTTAGGGCTTTCATTTGTAGGAATTTGTATTTATTTCTATTAAAACATTTGCTGAGATTTATAATGTGCAGATCACAAGGTCACAAGGTTTTGATATGCGTAAACAAAATAAAATTACAAACCATTCTGTTGCAAATGCTCTTCAGTTTGAAATAAAGATTGAAAATAAATGTCCTGTAATGTTGTGGAACATAGACAGTATATTAAAGGGTTCCCACAGAATTTAAAATAAAGTTTGTAAACGTTAAGGAAAAATAAGAATTTAGTGTATGGAGGGGAGTAACAGCTTCTTAATGACCTATGAGACAAGAATGACAGGGGTAAGAGTCTTTGATTATAATCTTGAAGAGAGTATGCAATTTAACACAAAAGCGGTGACTTTATTGAAGTTACTACCAAATGCACACAACATCCTAATAGTGATTCAAGAAAAAAAAAATCCCTCAGTTATTACAGGAAACCCAGCGGAAGGCTGATGGCTCAGAGAAAAAGCACCTATCCTAGGCCAAATGCATAAGTAATAGGAATGGTGATTCCTGGCCACTGCTGTAAAATCCCCATGCCTAAAAATAGAAAAGGGGCTTGCCAAAATATTTAGATTTTCCTGGATTTTCAGAACTTCGAGTTTCGGATTCTCAGGAATCCAGATTTTGTTTTCTAACCTCAGCTACGCTGGTAGGTTATTTCCCTGGATATGTTGTACATCTTGCAAAGCGCAAAACTTTTATTATACATCTGGTATATTTTTGTGAGGAGGATAACCCTAGCCAGTACCTCAAGAGATCAGTTAGTTCTTCCTTTTGCATTGAAATGTTCAATGTTCAGCCTATCCATCACAGGGGCTTCAAAAGCATCGGGGGATTTCCACAGCACAGCTGAGGTAGCAACCATCTGTATCATACTGTTGCAGCAGTGCAATCCACCTTCTGCTAATGTGTCCCTGGCTGAATCTCTCCCTGTCAACCTACTGTAATAATGGTGAAATGGGAATTATTTCTATCATTCCTAATTGATATTAGGATCACTCCTGTGTCCTGCATCTACAAGTCATAGCCTCCTTTTTGACTGGGAGGATCTTCTACCTTCTCTCATCCTCTGCTTCAAAAAAGAGTAGAAGTGGAAAGGACTAACTTGGATTGGCTAAACATGGAGATAATCCACTGGCTCACACGGAAGCCTCTGCATACAGGGAGGTGGCCACTTGGCTGACAAACTAGCACCTCCAATGCCGATGAGCTATGGGCACAAGATTTGGATGACGTAACGGTGCTCATGAGGGTGTCACATAGTGAGAAATGGAAAGATGATGTTTAGTAGTCTATTAGGACAACTGGAAGATAGAATTCTCAGACAGCATATATGTATTTGCCCCTACCTTCTGCAGGAGGAGAAAGGAACATTGGGCAAGGGCAGAGGAAGACCCCAGGGCAACTGGTCTAGCTCAAGAGCAGTTGGGAAGTCAAGGTGGGGACAAAGGAGCATACAAGATCTGATTAAAATTGAATGTTTTCTCTGAACTGTGGTCCTAATGTTCAAGACGTTAATTCAGCTTTTCTAATACCTCTGAAATGTGTCTTGTGTTGCTTATAGTTACCTAGAGGGCTGTGCGAATGTGGTGTGACTTTTACGCTTGGACTGCAACTGACAGACTAAGATCAGAAAATATTTGTTCTCACTTACCTTTTAAGCAATAGAGTAGTGAGTTTCATTCATAGAAGTGGAGGGCTCTGGCCATCACTCTCCTTCACTGTGGATGCTGTGTTATATTCTGGTCTCTGGTCTGGGGTTGTGGCAAAGGACTCTGGTTTTCTGTTTCAGACCACCTGTGGATCTGGTTTTATGTTTTTAAAGAGCTGACAGCCAGCACGAAGCACTGCTCTTCAGGTCTAGCCTGTACCTAGATAAAAGGAACTCTGCTTCTCCAGCACTTACTCAGCACTTTGCTTTCAGCAGTCCCAACCAAACCTCTAGTGCAATAAATAATTTCAAAATCTCTCAGAAGAAAAGTACACATATATGCTCCTTCTGCTTGCTCAATAATTTTCCCATCCACTGAACAATGTATTCTCAGGACCAAATGGATCAAGCAAGTGCTGCTTGTTTTTTTCTCCAGTGGGTCTAACTGACATAATTTCTTCTTTTACATATGGCAGCTGATTGACGCATATCTAGCTTTAACAGGAATAGGCTAGCTGTTATGCTCAAAATAAAAAAAAAAAACACAATAAACTTGTTTATCAGCACTAAAGACTGGAAACCATTCACTGTTCTTCATGGTATTTAGCCTTTACCACGTCAAGCACTACTGATTTTGAATAGGGCAAACAATTTTCACTTGCTCTCTAGGCTCTCTGAGCTCCTCTATCTTGATTCCACTGCAATGAGCACTGAAATAATGACGTGTAATATGTTCGTCACAGAGCAAAGACAAGTGTAGATTTTCAGGAAGACATATTTGGTATGGAAATGAATTATTTACATAGTGTAACTTTGTAGATCTGGATAATAATTCTGTGTCATCAGATGCTATTTCACCCACTTTTCTGTTCTCTGCCAAAATGATGAAACCCTGAAATTAAATCACTATTTTTAAATTCTAGATCTTTGATCTGTTTGAACATGCATGTCTTTTAATGCAATAAATTAAAAAAACTGACCTTGTCTGCACAATTTGATCTCTGTACTATCCCTGATTTAAGCAGGTATCCCTGCTTTTAATGTTCTTAGCATTGCTTCTGAGGTTGTATATTATGGCAACTAATCACAAGAAAGAATATATATATTTTTTTTAATTGTAATTCCAATTTTTAAATTCCTTATAAACCTACTCAAAGAACAACTTTTCTTACCATATGTTCCCATCAAAACCCAAATCTAATGATTCTGGCTACTATTCACCTTTTCATTACCACAGCATAAACCTGTAACTTAGAAATTCTGCTTAATGTGTAGGCAACTAAATTGCTCTTACAGAGTACCTTATTAATACTAGTGGTGGCAAAAATTATCTTTCTTGTTAAAGAAGTAACTCTCCAAATTGATATTGATATTGAATAGAACAGCAATAAAATATAATTTGTGAGTATCTAGAGTGTTCTCTAACCTAATAAAAAGAAGACTGAGCTTACAGAGCTGGGCTGCTGAATGATAAATTCCAAAATCCTAAGTGCAATTTGTTTGTGTTTTCATTTGTTTTTATGGTAATCCAGGCTTGAGCCTCATCTTCATTCTTGTAGGCTTGTCCTATATCTGATGCTCACAGCTGCTCATGTGCATTCTCTTGTGTGTGCTGTAGTTATTTAGGTCTATTGAACATATGTGATGAGGGAAAAGTGCACAGAATATTTTTATGTGTGTGTTTGAGTCACATGATGTATGTGTGTGCGTGTTTTCATGAGCTGCATGCAGAGCATGCATGCAATTTAACATAATGCATATCCACCCTTTGCTTTATTCTTCCTTAGAGAAGAGGTTTGGGCATGTTCTGTTTAGAGTAGGCTCATCTGGTGTTAATTTCTGCAGCTAATGCTCTTCAATGTCTTATTTAAATTCATGCCGATTGCTGTGTATTTGAAGCCAAGGGTTTCTCTTACATAACAGCACACAGTGCAGTCCCACAACATGCCTCCCCAATGCTTTTCCTCCCTGGGCACCCTGAGCCAGCCATGCCTGTTCCCAGCGGGAACAAACGCAAGTTTTCCTTCCATTCCCACTTGCTTTCATGTATTGTGAGAAGTGATCTAGAGCGAGAGGAGCAGGGTCAAAATGAAAGTACAATATACAGGCCTGGATGCAGCCAGAGAGGTTAAGGCAGCACTAAGCACCTTCACTTTGGGAATCTCCTGGTGCTGCTCTGTATCTGCCAGATTCTCCCTTTTCCCCGAGGGGGTATCTGTGGCAGCACAGTGGCATCAAAGGGCTGTTTTAAATAAAGGCTTAAATTGTGCTTAAACTGTGTTTCAGTGTAAATTTTATTCCTGGTAGAAGGAGCTGTAAGTGCAGAAAAAGAAAGGGTACAATTGCGTTTTTATCTTTAAACACTCTTTCTGATGGTTAAACCACTATTTAAATGACTTTGAACTGTTTTTCTGTTGGTTTCCAAACTTATCCCAAAGCAAATCCTTTTTCTAAGGGACATCAAGGAAGGCTAAATACAAATTTTATTCTGCCTTTAGGTCTATTCTATTGTGAGAGAAGAACCCAGCTATTTTCAAATTGATAGATCTAGCAAATAGGTGGATTTTATACCAGCAGTATTTGAACTTTACACAATTACCTGCCTTAAATTTTAGGGGATGTTTTTCCTCCTGAAATATATGCTATAATATATTCCTCTCATATGCCTTGTCCCACAGCACAGTGGGATAAATTCACTAGTACATTTTTAAATGCAATCTGCCAGACAACAGTTGTTTTCTATTAATGATCTTAGCTCAAATAATAGAAATATTTTAAATTGGGAATGCCAAGTATCCATTTAAAAGCCAAGCACAAAATATCCTCTGACCCCGTCTGCTCATTTCAGTGAAATAAAATAGAAGCATTGTGATGATTAGATACTGCAGGGCACCTTCCAGAAATGCTACTGTTACTGCAGAACATAATGAGGCATTTTATTTCCAGGAATTGCACAAATTAAAAGGAAACATAAGTCACCCAGGTGTGCTACATGACTCTGGTAATATAACATAATGCTTGACAGTAGCTGAGGCAGAACCACTCATTTACTGTAATACGTTTTTTAAATTGCCTTTATTCAAGTGTTCCTCCTGTTAGTTTAAGACAGCAGAAAAAAAAAAGTGTAATTTTGCTTTTCCAAAATTTTAGGTCCTCATTATGACTCACTACCTTAATGACAAGTGTAGGATTATATGCTCTTTCAGGCAAAGCCACTTGAATTCAAAGAATTTTTGAAGGTTTTGTGGACAGCAATAGTGTCATGGGATCTTTCAAAGGGCTGAAAGGCCGAGGATGAGATCCAACTCAAGGAATAGAGATTTTTTGCCTTATATTTGGAAATGGGAAGCTCCTAACAGCAAGGAAAATAATTTTAAATACTTTCATACTAATATTCTGTCCAGGATAAGTCTTTCTGGAGTAAGAATGCCCACAGCCCTTTGGTATCTATGAATTTCTGATATTAGCTCTCTGTATGCCCCAACATCTGGCTCCCTCCTTTAGAGATGTCATGGATGCTGGAGATTTGGCTTAATCCCCGTCTGAAGTTTTCTGCCAAATAAAGGTCGAATAGGTATTGTGCTTCCAACTTTACTAAATGATTGCTGAGATTATCGTCTGTCACTTACTATGCGTATTATGACTGCATCCCTAAAAAACCATCCTCTCTGATGCAATGCTTTCAGGAATGTTATTTTGTTGTAGAAAAGAGAGATTCCAATGAAAAGACATTTGCAACAGAAATGACATTTCATCTCAAGAAGATAAAAGGAGTTGCCTGTGGCTAGGTCTGGTTTGTGCTACTTTTCCTACCCTTCTCTATTTATTTTTGAGCTTCATGTCTTCCCTTGGCCTAGAATGGAGAGCGGAGGGGGAGTGAAGGGAACGTGAATTCAGTGAGACTGTAGTCAGAGAGAAAGAAGAGACATAGTGTGAGATGGAGATGAAGATGAGTCCTTGTTGGGAGAAGATGATGTGTGGAGATAATTGGTTGCCAGTGGGAAATGAGAAAGTTGGATTAAAGGTTGAAAGGAAGGAAGGCAGGAAGATCAATGCAAGCCATGAAGGACTTGCTCATGCGGTGGACATATGAGCATGTCCTATCCTACTGAAGTAATGTCATGGGAAATCTCTTCTTGTCAGTTTAGGTTAACCATAAAGTTTGGAATCAATGGATATGAGATTCCAGCAAAACTAGTTAGATCTCCATCCCAGGCTAAGAAAAAAGTATTTCCTCCTGCGGTTGCTTTATCAGGCACACACTGCCCATAAGCCTGAAGCATACTTTGCCCTTGTGAAAGCTCTGATTCAACACGCAAAGCAAGGGAATTTATATGAAGGAAAGAGTGACAAAAAATCATGAATGCAGTAATAGGATATGATCTGATAAAGCTAAATATACTCAGCCATTGGGCAACAGTTCATTCAACTCTACCCTGAGCTGCCCATGCACAAAAAAACACACAGCAAAGCCTCCTTATGCCTCAAGGCAGCATGATGGGCAAACTGTCATCGACCTTGTGAAAGGTGCTGGCTTCACTCCTCTGGAGGGGACTACTCTAGTCCGGGCTGCTGAAGAGACCAGAGGAAGAGCATCTTCTGTTCTATCATTTCACTCTCTGCTAACAAAGTATCTACTATCGAGGAGTACTTTCTATGCTATGGCATAACTAGCACGGAGCATATGGGACCTATTGGAGGCATTTTGTCTTCTTAGTAAGAAGGGAGTTCCCTCAGCCTACTGCTGCCCCTTTCTTTCTGAAGGTCAATCACTTGCTAAAAGCTTCTTTCTGGCAGAGTTAGGGTAACTTAGTTGTGCCATTGTTGGGGATTCTGAGAATGAAAGGCTGCTGAGAGACATTTTTCTGTTGAAAACATGCTGACATTAGGGAAGCCAAATGTTTTCTGCCAGCTTGTCTTGCTTAAGGGCCCCTGGAATGTCCAGCTTTGGAGGCTGATGCATTCCTGACCTCTCTCCATTAATGGCTCCATAGGTACTTTCCTCACAACCTGTCTGGCTCTCCTGCAGCTGGCAGCCTGGATGATTAAGATTCTGTAGACAATTACTTCTGCTTTCCTGAAAACACTTTTTGAATTCTCATTTTGCAAATACAGTTGAATTTTTTTCCACCACAAGAGGATTTTCCATTATTCTATCTACATGAAAGGTTCTTCTTTCAGAATGGGGCATTTCTTGCTGAGTGAAGCTTCTACAGTTTCTCTCCCCCTCTGGCATATCAGGCATCAGGGGATCTGTGTGTTTGGTCTTGGCTCAGGCCTCCCTGCTGATACATAAAACTGTGGAGCCGGAGCAAGGGTGTTCAGTGCCCAAGTTCTGACAAGTCTACAGTTACAGTTAAAATATGACTTTTTTTTTGAGGAATGGCACCCTTTTATTCAACATATATTTGATTTGGCCTGCCAGCTTACTCATTGCAGGTTAGCACAAAGTCAATACAAGGCAGTCTTAGGTTACTCTACTATAGCAAGGTCTGTATCAGCTTCAAGAATATATTCTGGGAAAAGCTGGAGACAGCATAAAGACTTGAGAAGTGTTAGCCTGAAACGTATAAGCTGCAATTTCTGGACCTTTCCTTTTGCTCCAAGGAATTGTTACTAATTGTTACTATTCAAAAACACACTCCTCTAAAAAAGGAGACTGCAAGATGTTTCCTATTTGATGATCTAAATCAGCATTGAATATGTTCAAGTCAGACTTCCTGAACTGACAGACAGAGACAAGTTTAAATTTAGGAAATGAATAATTTAATGTAATGAAACTGCCTTAAAAACAAACATGTTCATTCCCAAAACACTGTTATCAATTTTTCAGTCTTTATTGTCAGTGTGTATAGCAGTTATAGTCTGGGTTGGGTCCCCATTGTATCTCATGCAATAAAATATAAGATCAAGGGAGTCCTTGCACAAAGAGTTTGGATTATAAGTTTAAAATGCCACAAGAGATGATAAAGAAAAGAAGCAGGAGGGTTAGTGGAAACAGTGACAATCTCATTCATTTTGGCCATCAACACTGCACCAAGATCCTATCTTGAATACCTACTCAACAACTCAGGAAAGAAAGGAAGGAGGAAAGATCTGAAGGACTAATTTGAAAGAGAGCTATGAAGGAAAGCTATATTTGTTAAACTAGGGGGACAGCATTTACGTCATATTCAATATCTTACATTGTCTCATTGTTTCACATCTAGCTTTAAGCTTTATACACTAGTAATCATTCAAACCCTGCTCTGAATTGTTAAAACAGTTCCTGACGTGGTTTTGGCTCATGCCAATTCCTCTCTGGCACTTCCTGAGCACAGTTCAGGAGCCAGTCCAGGCAGGAACTATTTTCAACAGACACTGTGGAGAAGCTCATGGTGTTTTTGGAGGCTGAGTTTAATGGTATGGACACAGTTGGTTCCTGGAACAATGAATGGTCTTGGGAAGATTAAATAGTTATAGTGTGCATATTCAAATCACAGCTTGCATTGGCTCCACTTACATTTGGAAATGTATCAGTGTGCTCTGTATAAGACCTCAGGCTGTCAAGGAAGGGACTCGTCTTGTGGCTCACTGCCTGAGAAACTTTGGTATGAACGATTCACATTGTATCACATTGATGGTCTGTGGATGAAAAAGGGATAGAATTCAGTTCTCTAGTCTCCTCAGCATAAGTTATTTCTCTTTTTCCCTTATTATCTCCTGCTTTATTCATTTCAGAGAAAATGCAAAAATGATCTCAAGTGATTAAAAGACTTTTTCTCTTCTCTCTGAAACCTTTGGCTGATGATTCTCATGTGTGAAGCATGCGAATAAGCTGGGGAGTATAAGCCTTCTGTTTTTCCCTTCTCTAATCACTACCAGTTCATTTTTGCCTGCTTTAATGCCTTAATCTATAGACTCAGTCCCTACTTGCTTATTCTTTTGGTAATACATTTCTTATTTTCCTTTGTGTATATTGGCCTGCTACAAAAGAGGCTTCAGAAAAGGAATTGCACAGCAACTTTCTTGTGAACTGGAATGAATTGTTCAGGGATTAGAACATTTCCTGGAAGGTAAGACTTGTGGATTTTAAAGTGCTTTTGAAGTTTTGTAACCATTT
>JAVCKT010038455.1:0-17904 GCA_032273925.1 Rhynchotus rufescens
GTTAATTTAGGGGAGATAGTTGCCCTTTTGGCTGGGGTTCAGCATATAAACCTCCCCTGGGGTGGTAATGGGTCAGTCACATAGCCCGAGGAGTCTTGGGTTTAGGGCACTGGAAGGGAATAGAGCATTTTTATTGCTCTTGGTGGGAAGTTAAACACTTAGAGTTGTGGAAAATGCGTGGAAACATAAGCCTGAAGGTGCTGGGGTAAGCTGGAGTTCTGCAGTAGACAGAACAGGGATGCAATTGGCTACAAGTTGCACTTAAAGAGCTGCTTTGGAGCCCTCCTGTAGCTGTAAAACTGTTCCCTGTTGAAAGTCATGCTAGGGTGGAAGAGAATGCCTAAAGCTCTTGAGCATAACCTCCAAATAGATGTCAGTGGATTAATTTACTTCATTTATACTTGTTCAGCTTTGTAATTCAGCCCATTTAAATGAGGTATAAACTTTATTTTCCAAGGGATATGTATATGATTTTCATGGGTCTCTGTCATGTCACATAGGAACATTAACCTTACTAGTACACACATGCGCGCGTGCACACATATATATACGTAAATAAAACATATCCTGCTCTGGCAGTGTTCTCTGTAACCTTTTGCATCAAGCAGAGTCATCAAGCTCATCTCCTACAAGAGATGAGTGGTGCAATAGGTGCCTACTTCAGAAGGAGCCACATGGTGTTTACTGCACACTTCCCATATTAATTTGTCTCACAGTTTCACTTTGCTCTGAGTTAGGTAATATCCTCATTGCTCTTGCCTGTTAGAGGCGACTTTTAAAACTCTAGTTCAGTGTGGGCACTAAATTAACATGAATTGATGCTTTTAAATTATTAGATTTAATTTTTTTGAAAGCCAGGCCAAACGAATTTTACATCTACTTAATTGTGTACTTCAAAGAAATTGTATTGATGCAGGGGAGGGCATTTATTAGTAGCTTGCTGGTAGTGTTAAGCACAGGGCATCCTAATACTTCTCCACTCAACTCACATGTAGGCAGAAACAAATTTCTGACTTGTTTGTGTTCGTCCTGTTGTTGAACTCTTGACTGTGAGGCTGGGCTAAGCGATCTGAGCTGAACTGAGACGTGTTTGCTCTCCCAGGTATGCTCTGTTCACAGCCTCTCCACCATCCATGTCATGTCTACCGTCCCTCTGCATTTAAACAAGGGATATTTCTAATGTCCAGCATGTCTCTCCTGCCCTGTTATATTATCCGTTCCAGGAATAATTCCTTTGCTCTCCATCAAACTTAGCTGCTTCGTCCATAGAACTGCAGTGGATGGGTGGGTTGTGGCTCTGTGCTGCTGTGTCCTACTAGTTGTGTGATATTTACCATCTGGTAATTCTTAAGTTTGCAGTAAAATAACATAAGATTGAAGTTTTACAGATTTTAATATGACCCTAAAATATGTGACAGGGACACCACTAAATCTCCCTATTTGCTGCTACCTTTGCACTTGTCTTGTTGTGGAATATTGCAGTTCCCAGCTGCATTTCTCTGCCTGAATAAGTGGTTGCCTCTGTCAAAGCTTGTCTACAAACACACCCTCTGCGTATACCAATTTTCTTCTGGTGTTTTATAACCTTGTTTTGATTTTTTTCTTTCCTTGCTTTGGAAAAATTAAGTTTCCAGATGGAAACTAGTACTCTGCAGCCAGGGCAGCCCTCTTGGTTTGCCCTGCAGCTCCTCTCACCAGAGGATGCTCTGGAACCTTCTGCAAGCGCCTTGGTCTGGAGCCTCGTGTGTGCGGTCCTACTTATAAGGGTGCAGCCTTAGATCGTGGGCCATTCCAATGAACGGATAGAAAACACATCAAAACTGCCCTCTGGTCAACATGTGGGGTTGAAGTATAGGGTTTTTTCTGCTTTTAGTATTGGTAAAAGCCTAAATGCAGCCTAAGCCCAGCCGTGGCTGGGGAAGGAGGGAGCCTGTCAGGTTTTAGCAGTGGGGGAGGCCATTTCCCCTGCAGCATCCGCAATCAGTAGGTTATCCTAGTAGGTAATCAGTAGGTTAACTTAGACTCCTTCCCCCACCCCCTTTCTTTTTATTCTTTCGTATTGATCCTTGTCTGTCATTTTACCAGTTTTATAGTTTGCGTAAGAGATTTAATATTGAAGATGCAGTTGAAGCAAGATAAGGATGCAGCGATTTGAGATGTGTGGCAGATTTTGTTAATGCCTTTGAATGTATAAATTTCTGAGGCCTGGTAAGTCTGTGCTGCTCTTTCATTGTGTGCTCCCGTTTTTTTCAGTTTTGGTGCCTGAATCAGCATTTGATTTAATTGCCTACCTTTGGCTGCCAGTTTCTCTTATAAAGTCTTTTCTAGATTGTTCAAGAAAGTTTGAAATCAGCTGTGTTGCACTATCTGCTCAGAAGTCCCATCTGTAAAGATCCTTTCCATATTTGCATAAGAAACCAAGTTAGAAGGTCATCACTTATTTGGGAGTTGTGCGTTTCTGCCTCCGAGTGTCTTACTGGGCTCTTTCTTAGCTGTATGTGCCAACAGACCTGCTCTTTCCGATCCAGAAAGCAGGACTCACTGCTGTCTAAATCCCGAGGTCCTGTAGTGCTTTTTTGCAAGAGCTCTGCGGTTTGGACCACTGTGCACCTCTGGAGAGGCCTGGGCTGGTTCCTTGGCCTTTCTCACTTTGTTCTTTAATTTCCTGTCCCTACCAGGCTGTCACATGAATGCTGTCCCATCCCTGTCACCGACTGCAAACTAAATGTAACAAAAACTCACAAATATTTTACCCTTTCTCTTTTCACTGTCTGAACCGTTTCTCAGATGGTATTTTGCTTGCTTCAGATGGCAGGTGCAAACAAGCAAACAGGTGATGTTTGCTTGTTTTTTTTAACTCTTCTCTACTTGTTACTTTGAGGTGCACTTGAACAGGCACTTTCTTCTTTCAATATGCTTGAAGCACCTGCCTTTGTATCTGGGGCTAGCTGCTCCTCGGATCTCAGAATTGCCAATCAAATCTAAATACCAACATTTATTTGTTTAATATTATATTAATTGGACTATTTTGGACTAATTTTATTCTTTTTCCTTTATGCAAAGTGTTTATGTAATTATTATGTACCAAAAATCTGCAGGTTTCATTAGCATTTTTTGCAGCCTTACCTTTTAAAAACAATTTTTTAAGTCTAAAATTTAAAAACGGATTGTTCTTTCCCTACCTACTATATTGCTTTGTCGCAACGTCTCAAATTTATGCTGTGGTTACTTTAACATGGTAGCTCAGCCATATTACTTGAAACAGCTTCTGTATTTTGAATGGGCTTGTGTATCGGACAATAACATGGGCAAAAACAGTGAAAAACCATTGCAGCATTTGTCAGGACTCCTGTCAGAATGTGAATTTCAGATAGTCATCTGAATGCTTTCACTGGAGATGTCTTTCTGATAATTCTTTACAGCATTCAGCAGTGCTGTGAGGACTAAATGTATTTAGATGCTTCTAGTGAGGCTGCTGAAGATCTGACAAAGGGTAGTGTTTGGCTTCAGCTACAGAGGATGGTGGAGTTCAGATCCTAAAAAGGGGGAAAATAGAAGGATCACAACCACAGACTTCAGGAGAGCAACTGTGGTGTGTTTGGAGACCTGTGCAAATGGAGCAGGAGGGGTGCAGGAGAACTGCTTGCTTTTCAAGAGTGATGTTCCTTGAGCTGAAAAATGGGCCTTCCAGAGGGCAGAAAATGAAGCGAAAGGAGGTCTGCATGGATTGATAAGGAGCTCTTAATGAAATTCACATACGAAGAGTAAGCATTAAAGAAGTGGCAGGGTGGAGTGACTTAGGAGGGCTACATAGAGACTGTGTGAGCATGGAGGGATGTGGTTAGGAAAATTGGAGACCATCTGGATTTATATCTGGCAAATGGCTTGAAGAGCAACAGGAAGAGTTTCTCCAGGGAAAATGGTGTGGGAATAGCGACCTGGAAGCAAGGGATGTGAGAGAACCTGAGGTACTCGATACAGTCCTTGCCTTTGTCCTTACAGGTAAGACTGGCCTACAGGACCCTCAGCCTTGAGCATAGGGGTTAGACTAGGAAAATCTCCAGGGGTCCCTTCAAATTTAACCATTTTTTTCTGTGATTTTTTTGTTTTATCATACATTGTTCACTTAAGACGGAAGACTGTATTTATTCACAACATGCAAATGGTCACAGCTAGTAAGTGCCAGCTATCTATCACAGACTTCTTTCACAGCAATACTTCCTCACTTTCTTCACATATATTTTACTGCCAGGAAGTGCAAAGTCTACTTCTGGTACCACTTACATTTCAGAAATGGCAATTTATTGCCCAGATACTTGTCTTTATCACTTTTTTTACTCTTAAGGCTCTTGAATTAGCATATGTAGGAAGCTTTGTGTAGAGGTAATTTTTTAAAAATATGTCCTTCCACATGTGCTAATTTTATTAATGACAGAAGTTACCCTTTTCACTCTTTTCCCTTCTCCTGGAAAGCCATTAATTAACTGAAAAGCTGCTGGAGTGGGTTTGTCTGTGTTTCTGCTTTTGGGCTTCTTGTGCAGGTTGTGGAGTCTTCTCTGGAGGTCTTTATAACCCACCTGGATGCCGCCCTGTGCCCCGTGCTCTAGGTGTCCCTGCTGGAGCAGGGAGGTTGGACTGGATGATCTCTAGAGGCCCCTTCCAACCTTGAACATTCTGTGATTCTGTGAAAAGTCTCTATTCTGAGTTTCTTTAATGAGACTTCCAGATTGCTCTGTGGTCATTCCAAAATGTGGCATCTATAACAGTCTAACATAAACTTTGATTTTTTTTTTTCAAAGTAGATCTGTGATCTTCTCCAGTTTCTTAAAACTTTCTTCTCAAATTGTTTTCCTCCTAGAATTTATTGTATGCTATGCAGTAAGAAGTTAACTTTCCCTTATTATGAGAAACCCTTTTGTCCCTCTGTATTAAAGCAGATTAGTTTTATTGCTGCATTTACTTCAACAAAGCAGGGAAACAAAATGGAAATCTTATGGACTGGAGTCTTTTACTTTCACAGCTTTCCAGGATTGCCCATCATGTGCAGTATCTTGGACATAGAAATGCTTTGGTATAGACACCTACTTGGCTAGATAGCAACTAAGAGAACTTGCAGGCAGGCCTTCCATGTACTTTCTGAACCTGTGGTGAAGAAGCAGTTCGCAAAGAGCTTCCATTCTTTTAAGATCTGACACTTGATAAAACCTTTTCTAAAGGCCAAAAACTTAACCTGCCTTTTATTTTAATTTTAAATTTAGGACACACATTTCAGCCTCACTGAAGCTGTGGATGGAGTACTCACAAAATTTGTTTGGCAAATAGAGTAATTTCACTTGGGTGAAAGTAGCCACTTGCTGAGTCTTGCTGGAAGACTGACTTGATTTGAGGGGGGTCAATAAAGAGCATTCAGATGGTGTTTCCAAGCAGCCACATACATTCCTAAAACAGCTGCAAGTTGTGACCGTTGTGCGGAGACTAGCAAAGAAACTCCGAGCACAGTATGTGGAGCACAGGTTATCCTGGAAGAATTGAGTCTCTGACTAAAATGTTTCTTTAGGCCTTGGGAAGCAGCCCTTTTCCTTGCAAATCTACCTGCTGTCAGTTAAAAATCAGACATGAGCAGGTCAAAGACACCTGGTTCCTTGATCTTGGAAAAGGATTACCAGAAAAGAGGAAGACTTAGAAACAGTGAGGCTTTCGTCTTTGTCCAATGCTACACCTGACTGGAAATAGTTTGGTCTTAGCTTTCCTTCTCGTACTGTTTATAACAAAATTTTGAGTGTCGTAGTTCAGATTTTGCTCTTGTTATTTTAAGTTCTTGTTTGCAAATTGTATTACATGTTCAGCAAAAAAGTGAGAGGCAGAGGAAAGTAAAGCAGAAATAGTGAATGAAGTAGTTAGCCTTGATTGGATAGTGATTGGTAGCATATTTTGATGATAATATCATGTTATCCTGTGTTTGACTCCAGCTTTGTTGTGTATTGTGCTATTCAGGGATTAGTTTATGATCAGTTAAGTTCTGAAAGGGTATCAAATGAAAATTGAAAGAAATACAAGTTTTATATTTAAAATGTTGTAACACGGACTGGCAATTTATTATGTTACACTGTTGTTGTTACTTTTTCAATTAGAAAAGGTAGGGTTCCGATAGTTGGATACATAATCTTGGGGATGAACTTAAACTTGTTTTTATTCTGGTTGAATAACTGTAGCAGTGATTTTAAAACTAGAGCCACAACCGAATTGGAGAAATTAAAGGGTTGGATCCTTGGGTCCAGTGTTTCCAGTCCAGCTGTTACATCCAGTTCCAGAGAGGATGTTTATCTGTTTATTTATTTACTTTTAACCAACGCATATCTGGCAAAGCAAAAAGGGAAGAATGTGGCTCCGATGGGCTACTGGCAGCCAAAGCCAGAAGCTGAATCTCTTCCATTTCTGTGAATTAGTGAGTGGACTAGTGATGATTTTGCCCCCCTGATTGCATAGGGAGATATGCCTCTCTCATGGATGCTTCTAATTCTGTTCAAAATGCCCAGTGTAGTGGGAGATGCTGAGCTGCCCATTTCTTTTAGCAAAATGCACTTAAAAAGCCTTTTTCTTGGGGGAGTTTTTTTGTTTTTATTTAAAAAAAAAAGACTTGGCCAGGAAGAGTCTTCAAATACAAATAAATCTCAACACCCTCATATCAAGAAAATAACAATTTCAGACTTCCATTTGTATGAAAAGTTAAAGGGATTAAAAGAAAAAATAGAAACTGCAGCATGCAATAGTTTTGGGAAACTGGTAGGCTGAAGTGTGAACTTATCTCTCTGCAGAATTGGAGTTCTGATGTGCTTTTACCTTCTACTGACTTTTACAATGAATCTGCTGTGTGTTGCACTAGGGGGTGCTATCCAGACTTGCTGGATGGCAGTGTTTTGGAGATGAACACGTGGGCCTAGCTACCGTGTGTTAGTTCTTACTAACTCAAATGAAAGTTTATTTTGTCACTTGCTAAGAGCACAGTTAGTCACACAAAAAACTGTTGCTCTCTATGTGCTAATGCACAGTCACTTCTTTAGCAGGAGGATGTGCTCACTTTGAGGTATGATGAACCTCAGTGGGAGATTATGGTCTGTTTTTGTCAGTTCTAAGATGCCAGATATTGGATACAACTTTCTTTGGAGTCTTTGTAAGCTGAAAGTCTAGCTACTTTTCTTTATAATTGACATAAAATATCTATTTTTAGAATAAGATTAAAACAAAAATTAAGCATGCTACAATAACTGAAAATATTAACCCATATTAAAGGTGTTCAGTGGCATATTAATGCTCTTGCCTTTGGTATAGGGAGCCTCATATTTGGAGAAATAATTTCTTCTCCAATTTCATTGACCAAAGGGCTGTATTTGCTTTGGATTTATTTTGTTGTAAGAAAAGTTTTAGCAACCTTGCCCTTACTTTGGAAGAAAAACGCAGTGACGTATGCAGAATTCTGCCTGCACCAACACAGTAGCTGTCCTCTATTCTCTCCTTCCTCCTCAAAGAAGCAATGAAAGAAGGGACAAGGAGCGTGTGCCACATCCCCTGCCCGTGCTCTCCTCTCTGTGTTGCAGTGGGCTCTGCACCCATCTCCTGCTATTGGGCACAGTTTAATTCAGGGGCAAGCAGCTGCAGGGAGAGTTTGGAAGTAATTCTAAGTCCCATCGGATTTTGAAGTAACTTTCCCATGAGCAGGAGTAGCAGAAGACCTCTCTAGAAATATCCACAGATGGTCACAGACCGTGTTTTAGGGAGAATTGGGAATAACACCCAAGTTGTGGACAAAAGAAAAAAACTAAATAGCTGGGGAAGGAGACAAGCAAGTCAGGAAGCAGTGAGGGTGCGTGTTGTGCTTTGGGCACGTAAGTTCTGCTTGGGAGGTTTTGCAAGAGGTGACTGCGAGGTGTGACTTTTGGCTGATTTGCAGAGGGTTCCTGGGCTGTTCTGGGAACTCCTCGGCCTCTTGTGTCTACTCTGGCCATTCACGTGCAGGATTGCTGTGGAGGTAGTGGACACTGGAGTGCTGTGTTCGCCGCTTTGCAAAATAGTCTGCAAATGAAATAGGGGGGGAAAAAAAGAAAATGTGATTGTCGCTTTCTGAAAGCAGCTACAAAAGCCTCAGCTGAGGCAAATTCCACTGAGGGACATGAAAGTAAATACCATACTCAGTTCAGAAGTTTATTTGTATAAATAAATATATATAACACTCTTAGTGCTGCTATTCATCAATATCTACTTTTAGTACAGTTCCTCAGTGAGAAGATTTCTCAGCTCTGCTTTGTGTCAGGGATTATGGTCTTGTTTTGCACTCCTAAGTGAAAAGAACGTCTGCTATTGATCGCCCACAATTTAATCTCTTTGTGTGACCTGTGTATGTTTTACCTGGTCTCCAGTGGCATGTCTTGGTTTTGACTTTGGTCTCCCTTTTCATCAAAAATGCTTCAATTTGGAAATGTTGTAAATTGATACATTTATACCCACGTCTCCTTGTGATAAAAATTTACTGTGTGAAATTTATATTCCTTGAAAAAAACTGAGTTCAGGCTTCATGACAGGTGTATTATTTGTGCTCAGCTGAACCATTTGAAGATCCCTATCTGTCCATGCCCAAATAATTAGAGAAAAAAAAAAAAAAAAGGATTATTCAGATCTTGTCTGCATAAAGACAGCTAAGGCTTTTAATGTAGGTTACCAGGAGGAATGAAATTTAAGTGGATTAGATGAGCCACATTAACCATGGAGTTGATTTTCTTATTCAGAAAGCAGGAAATGAGGATGGTTCGGGCTTCTTTGTCCTGCTCCAGGCTGCCAGCAGCTTTGCAAACCAATTGCTCCACTAACCAGGTAGCTTTGCAGCCTTCATTTAGATGTTGGGACATCTGCAACCCATCAAGAGTAGGATATGGAAGAATGAAGTGGAAGAGATGCTGCTTCAGAGAGATGCTTTTCTTGGAACTGTGTCCCCCTTTGCAACAATTACGTGGGACAGCAACTGCTACTTTCTTGGGAACTGTGTGAATCCTTCCCCAGCCCCACAGGGACTGTGTTGCAGTACAGGAATATTCTCAGCTGGTGAGAGGTGAGATTCTTACCATCTAGCCCTAGTTGTTCTTGGTCAGCTGGTAATTATTGGAAAGTAGTTGCTAATAATTAATATAACAATAACTCCGCACGGGACCTCTAGAGATGGCGCTATTTGCCCTAGAACTTATTTTTAATACATGGACTTGCCCAGTTGCAGTCTATTTATTTCTTTCTTTGTGTCTTTGAGCACGTCAAGAGCCTTTTTCCAACATGCTCCAGAAGTTGAGCAGACTATAGGGATCATAGGAAGAGAAGCCTTTAGTCCCAGGACTCTATGTGCTATTGGGCAAGAGAGATATGTGGGCTGGCTTGTGATGTGTGCACAGAGCTGAGGACTAATTGTCCTTGCTTTACGTGCTTGCAAGCAGTGACTGTGTTAGTAGTGATAGTAGGAAAGACTGTCTGGAAGGTTCTGGGGGGGGGTTGTGGTCTTTTTTTTTTTTTTTTGCTTGCTTCCTTTTTTATTTTATTTTTTAAGTCACAAAATAAAATATCAGGGACTCCTGACACTGATCATACTTTGCGGTCACAAAATTGTGGAGTTCAGCATTTTTGGAATTGCTAAGTTGAAGCGGGTGTGCCAAAAAGTTTATATAATCTTCATGTGTAGGATATAAATACTAACTAAAATTAGCTGTTAAGGGATTAAATGTTTTTGTCCCTTTTTTGTGATGTTTTTAAGCATTTGGAAGAATAAGCATTTCCTTCACTTATATATTGCATGAACAGCATTAATTGCCTTTGGTAGAAAGAATCAAACAAACAACTTTCGGATAGCCAAATCCTATAAAATTATAAAAATAACGGTAATTGTGAAAATGCAGGTGACAGGATACGACAGCCAGAGCACTTCACGTGGTTCTGCACGTGGTCAGTACAAACGCTTGGTTTTCTGCCAAGTGCTCATGGCTCTGCTCGTCTGTCAGAGCCTCCTGCAATGGATTTGGGAAGCACCAGCTCCTTCCAGGTGTTGGGTGTGGGATGGAAGTCTCAACGATGGGCAAGTTGGAGACCTGGTTATTGGACAGAAGAGTTGCTGATGTCTCCGTTGAGCTTGTGCTGTTTCTCCTCCATCCAGCAGCCGAGAGGCACCAGAGTAGATTTTATGTGAAGGAGAGAAGCAGCAGCGGACTGCCCCAGAGCATCATCATGGATAAGGAAGGTTGCCCTGTCTTGGTGAGGGACAAGAGCTCCTAATATATAAATCTAGAAGAAAAATGTTTTGCTGCCTCTGCCACTGTGGAACAGGTCTGAAGTGTTCATGTTGCTGGAGGGGAGAAGGGGCAACCAAGAGGAGCATCAGGGCAAGGGGGATAGCAGGACGGAGGTTTGAGTCATAAAGCCAAGCTATCAATTATTAATTCCAGTATAGAAAGCAGTGAACTCCTTCTGAAGTGTAACCAGAAATGTTATGGTAGCGAGTCTGTTTCCCTGTGTTTGTATTAGAGGCTTGCAGTTTTCTGTGTTTGATTTAAAGAAAAAGGAGAATGGCTTGACTAAGATTTGTGCAAAATCAGCTGCTGACTCATAACTTCAAATGTCTTCCCCCTTTTTTTTGTAATAAAAGTTAAGAATCTTTGAAAAGAGATCAAGGTCAGAAATGCAACGTGAAAAAAAGAGAGAAAGAGACAGGGAGGAAAAGTCTTCAAACTCTAAACAGATGTAAGCATGCAACTGTTTAGAAACAACAGCATTATTGCAAAATAACACAAATGAGACATTGAAGAAAGTGTTGGAAAGCTGATCATTGCTTCCTCTCTCGTACCTTTATTGCAGCTATTTCAGTAACAAAGGCAATAGGGATTGCAGCCCTCAGGACCCCCTAACTGCTCCTCTTCTGCACAGATCCCACCTGTTTCATTTTGGTGCAGTGACTGTTCCTGGTATCTGCAGCTATTTGCAGGAGTCAGAAATACCTGAAGGTCTGTGCTCGCCAAACAGAGCATAGTTAAAAGTGTGGAGTGTTACCTGCAACAGAACTTGTACATGTGGTCTGCACTGTGCATGGGAAGTAAAATGCGTGAACTGTTTGGGCGATTTAGGGGTTTTTCTGTTCATGTTTGTGAATTTCCTGGCAATGCTTAATGCCTTGACTGCTTTGAGCAAAGGTAGGTTTTTACATGTTAGTTATATGTTTGCTTTTGGAAAAAAAAAAATAGTTTACTGCCCTTCAGTAGCTTCGGAATCCGTGACATGAGGAGGTAGCCTGCAAAAGAGGATCTCTCTCCTGAAACAGCAGGGAATGTCTTTCTTGTGGGACAATGTTTAGGGTTATTTACATAGCTCCAGGGGTGCATTGGACGTTTTTAATGAAAATCACCGACTCTGGGGTTTGCATTTTTCTGATCTGGCTCATACCTGTTGATCATTATGACACTTTTTATGAAAGTAGTTTGTTTTTCTTTAGAATTCTGCATCAGATTGTACTGCCTAAATGAACAAGCTCTTGTTCCCTAAAATCTGTTGTGTGTGCAAAGCCTGCAGGATTCTGCTCCATAGCCAATGGGGTTTATACCAAAGAGCTCTTAACATTAAAGGCAATTAAAATATTAAAGGGCTCTTTTTAGAAGAGTTTGAAACTTGTTGGGGTTGTGCGGCGCCCTGCGTTGGTGCGTTTTCCCCTGCAGCTGCAGGGTAGCAGGAAAGGGGCGCGTTTCCCGCTGGAGCCTCGAGCGGTGACGCTCGAAGGGGAGGCAGTGGTGCAGGAAGGCACCTGCTGTGCACAGGGGCCCTGCTGCGGGACTGCAGTGCCAGGGGGGAGGCTGCACTCCCCGCCAAGGAGGAGCTGCTTCTGGGGGCTCTGGAGCCCTTCCCAAGGCCGCTTCCTTATCCAGAAGCACCTTCGAGCTGGCCCCGCACGGCCCTTTTCATTAAGATCCACTTCAGGTGGCGTGGCAGTCTCTCCCGTTACCTTTTTTCAAGCAGAGATAACTATTGCAAGGATTAATTACACTTTGCTCTAATACAGATACTTTATTTTTGCTGTTTGAATTGCTTTTTAAGAAACTTCATAACCTTTTACGAAGTGAATGCCTACCTGCATAACTTGTACCTATGCTTTTTCTGTGCAAGCTGGGAGTGTTAGTCCGCGTTTCTGCAGCCGCCTTCCCTTAGCGTTTGAAACGCGTTTGCGAGGAACGCCCCGCGCGGGCAGGAATCCGCCCTCTCGTGGGAAGCCCCGGCCGCTCCTTGGGAAAACGGGCTCCCCATTCACGCCCTCCTGCTCGCACCCTCCTTCCTTAGGTGCAAACTCGATTGCAAAAGGTGGGAGTTTAAAACAAGCTGCGGGGAAGTCCCCCTTGGATTTTTAACTGCGTGTTTGCTGATTTGGAAGAAAAACCACCCAGCTCTCACTTACTTAGCTCCCTAATAGGTGAGCGGTGCCGCTCGCAGGGAGCACCCGGCTGTAGTGACTGCAGCAGCCTTGGCCGTGCTGCTGTGATCACAGCAGTGCAGGGCTGCCCCACTCGCAGGAAATGAAAACGCTTTTTGGGGATAGATTGAAAAATATTGGAAAGGTTAAACTCAGATTTTATTCACTCCAGATTCAGTATATGAAACATTGAATAGAATGTATTTTTAAAAAAGAAAAGATATGGAGACTTAATACCATAGCCTTGCTTTAAACTTAATTTTAATTCTCCTAGTTTTATCTTCCAGAAGTTTAGAAGTTTTCAGAAGTATTATCTCCTAGTTTTAGCTTTTCAGAAATGTATTAGACCATTCATATATTATTTTGTAAATCTAAAGGTGTAACAGGTTTAGAAATACGGGGAACTAAACATTTAAATGTTTAGTTTATGGAAATATGGGAAACTACACATTTAAACACAGAATTTTTGAATGAATGAATACTAAGCTCATGAATGCTGAGCTTGGTTACTTGTGTTGCTACTGAGCAGGTTTCTGAGCGCCTCCGAGCTGCTCTTCCCTTGTTTCTGTTTCCACCGAACTCGGGTGCCGCCGTAGCTGAGCCTCAGAAGCCATCTGGTATTTTTGTTGAGAAAAGAACATGTTTCAACCAAGAGGAAACATTTCATAACTGCCGGGCCTGAGCTTCCTATGGCAAGCAACAGCCAGCCTCAGAAGGGTGCTTTAGAGGCAGTCACGTGCTGAAATAGCTGAAAAACTATTTGTATAATTGCAGTTTCTGTTTTTTCTTCTCATTGATGCTAGTCTGTCTGTCTGTTAGCAAGTGACTATTGATTCTGCCTCCTAGTTATTCACAACTTATTTTCATATTCTTTTCCTCCATTAATTTTATCCATGTCTCTTCATTCTCTCTAGAAGATGTGTTTTTTTTTTGTTTTTTTTGTTTTTTTTTTTTTTGGCTGGGAAATGCAATATGTAGAGATGTGAAAGAAGATGCACCTGATGCTGTCCAAATCTTGTCATGCGATGGAGTCACCACTTAAAGTAGACCATATATTTCATGTTGTAGACTGTTACACTGATTTCATATTAACTTTCATTTCCACCTTTTTAAACTTCTTAAATTTAACTTTAATAGGAGCCTTGTCTTTGCAATGCTCATTTGCAGTAAAGGAATATATACATAATTGATACAAATATAAAGAAAGGGAAATAACACACAGAAATCGTATATTTAAAACTGTGCAGCTTTAAAAGATGAAAGTTCCATCCATACTTTATAGATCAGGTGGGTAGATTAACATAAGTGCCTAGACTAGACTGCAAGCGGGGTTCCTGCTGCTTTTATTTACAATATCGACATGGGGGACTTGGTGGTTGATGGTGTGGGGAGGGAAGGGGGCTACATCAAGCAGGTGGAGCAAAAGGTTGTGCCATATGCCGTATTTAATGCTGTAATTAAATAGACTGTGGGAACAGTGTTCGTAGTAACCGTATACTGATGGCATGGAAATTGTGCCGAGAGCATTGGAAATTGTGTTTTGCGGTAAAACCAGGGAGTATCTGAGAGGTGGCTGTGAGCTGGGCAGGTGCTCGCGTACCACTCTGACCTCTGCGCGCCTGCGCTTTGGGGGAGCAGCACCAAACTTGGCGTTCAAGTCCCTTAGCAGAAAAGCTGGGATCTTCCCTGTGTGCCCCTTCAGATACAAAGCATGTCCTGGAAGATGCTGCCCCTGCTCTTAGCTGTCATTGTAACGGTGCTTTAGTGCAACAGCGGTTTAAGAGTGAAGTTCTGTGGTTTGAGTAATTTTGGACATAGAGGAAGAAATGTTTTCACATGATCAACTTAATTTCATTTTATGCGGTTTTGATTTTGATGGATTCAAAGGTCTTTCTGAATCAGCAGTTCAGCAGTTGCTTTTGCATCTTCTAGGATATGTGGCATTTTATGATCATCATGTTGCTTTCTAGGAACGTATATATATTTACTTGAAAACTTTACTATTACGTTGTAGGGTAACAGGCTGTACATGAACCGCATTAGTTCAGTAGTTCCTGGGTGGAACGGAAAGTGATGTTAGTGTTGGGAGGGTTTTTAAATTAAAGTATTGAATTCAAAATGCTGAAGTTGGAGGTGAGCTGAGAAGGGGACTCAAGGGCATTTCCCAGTTGTCCAGTGCCTGCAGCAGGGCTGGCTTTGAAGAACCACAGACAAGTCTTTGCACAGAGAACACAATTTCTAACTAGTTTATCTCTCCTGCAGAAATTGAAGCCCATTTCTACCCTTTTCTATCTGCAGTGCATGTAAGGAGCACTTTATTCCTTCCTTCTTTGCAGCTGCCTTTAGCATACATGAATTATTGTGTGGCTACTATAGCCTTATCTTACAGTGACTTTCTGTCCCCGTAGCACATTAAGTTCTTTAATATAGTCCCTTTAGGACAGTAGTACGATCCCAACACAGTGTGGATGTTGCTTGCAGTTTTAGGAACTCTGACAGCAGAACTTATCCTGTTTCTAGTTTGTCTAGCATTTTCTTTTAAAATGCTCTTCCAGCACTTGAGAACTTGTTGGAACGAGGTTCGTGTGAGGAAAACTGCAGGAAAAGGCAGCGTGTTTTCAGCACAGTTCAGCAGGGATGCTGCACAGCACTTTGCGTAGCGTAAACGTTAGTTTTTCACGTTACCCTCATTCACCTCTTGCTGACTCCACTTCTTTGTTGTGTTCTCTGATCAGAGCTTTTTTGTATGTGACTATGTTTCTCTTCCACTGGTTTCCTTTCACTGTGTGATCTTTTGTATCACTT
The DNA here is from genome assembly GCA_032273925.1 of Rhynchotus rufescens. Taxonomy (NCBI): domain Eukaryota; kingdom Metazoa; phylum Chordata; class Aves; order Tinamiformes; family Tinamidae; genus Rhynchotus; species Rhynchotus rufescens. Next base: position 15,284 of record JAVCKT010038455.1, read on the forward strand.
GCTTGTGCTCTGTGATTTCTTCCTCTCCCAAATGTCTTCTGTCCCGTCCCTGGCTCTGGAGGGAGCGTGGGTTGCCTGGCAGGATGGTGCTGGGCACGGAGGCTGCACGTCCCGGTGCCTGCCCTGCATCCCTGCTGCCTCTGTCTCACTCTGCAGTTTAGCTGGGCTTTGATTTCCTCAGCTTCTGTTAATTAGAAACTTGCTTTTTAAAAGCTGGAAGTCGCAATGATCTGCACTCAGTAATAGCTCCTGTAGAAAGGTGATAATGTAAATTTTTTTTAAATGCTGAGCAGTATTTATTCTGTGGGGTTAATTGTAGGCAGATGCACCGTACAACAAATGTGTAAACAAATGTTGAAGCAGGAGGAGGGAAAAAAGTCCTTGTTACCCTGCAGATCAGCTGCTGCCACATACTGCTCTGCCTGTCCCGCAGTGAACCTGCTTGCATTGAACCTGTTTTCCCCCCTTCCTTCCCTCTAACTTCTGGACATTTTGCATTTGCTCAGTGAGTGGTTTTATTAGTGTTCTCGGAGATGTCAAGTTCTAGTTTCATGAGACCCAGTATCTGGTTCTGGGATAGAATCCCTCAGTTTCTGCAAGTTGCATTTTGCTCAGTGCACCACGGATGTAATACTTGCACCCAAGTACTGCTGTGTGCTTTTTTATTTTCTTTTTTTATATTCTTTTGTATTTTATTTGATGCATAAACTAACCCTGCCACTTAATCCCGTCAATGTCTCTCTTGTCTAATCTCATCTGCTCGTTCACATCATCACAGAAAAGCACAGTACTCTAAGAGACTTAATGAATCGCCACATGTGGTTCCTCTTGGAGCGTGCAACCTCATCTGCCCCTTCCATAGCATCTCCGGGATCCTCCTTTAAAGCAGCGACGTTGCTCGTCTCCGCCAGGACTTAGCGCATAAAGCTGCTCCAGACGGTGCGAAGAAACTCAGTCCTGATTTTCCCCTTGCCAGTATTTGTGTCCCACTGAGCGCAGGGGCCACCCTGCCTTCCACTTTTCTTCCTTTCCAACCTTCTTTGACTGCTGCAGGGAGAGGAGTGTGGTTTCCCTCCTGCCTGTGGGTTTGCTAGCTGAGCAAACCCGGGCTTTTCTAGTCTCCTCTTCCTCAGCTTCCCTGGCATCCTCGCTGCAGCCTCACACCTTTCTGGAGGGTGAAAAGCATAAAACTGTGGCAGTTCTGCTTTCCTATCATGTATCTTTATGACAGATGATCATAAACCGTCATGAAGATGGTTTCTAATTTAATTTTTTTGAGTATTTTTTCCCACTGAATATCTGTATAATTTCAGTATTGTAGTGAAAAGTCCAAAACAGAATTTACACTAATAGAGACTGCTCCTGATGCCTGCAACTTTCCCTGGCTATAGGAAGCAAAATTGATTTTTTATTTCTTTTATTTTTTTTCTCAGTTATGGGTTTGCCTACTGGGTTTCCAGTAATACTGACTACTGCCCTGGCTTGAGTGGGTTTTGTTACAGCTGCAGTTAGGAGAAGAGATGTCATGAAAAGAGATGTCATCAGTTAAGAGCTTTCTGTTGTGCACGCACACAGGGTTTCTATGTGAAAAGCGCTCTCTAACTGCTGGAGTTGTGGAAAGAATGTTAGTCCTTGCGGGATGCTGGTGTAGGCTCATTGCGGGAAGATAGTTTTGTTTCTGTTTTTTTAAGGATTACTTAATTTTGGACCTGAGGAAACACTGAACTTCTGTGTGTAGTGGTGACTGTTTGGCGTAAAGCTCCTCAAGCGACGTTTGAGACTGCTCAGGGTGTTGGAAGGTTGTTTTCTCCTGGATAAAGAAACCACAAGGTAGCTCTAGCTGCAGCCCTTTCCTTAACTACCTCACAGCACCTGGAGCGTGCCATAGTTTTAATGAATAAAGAGAATCTAGTGGTGAAGCTGAACCTGTGGCAGGGGCAGCAAAGGAAGCCAGCTCTGCCAGGCCTGCTCAGCCTCTGCGGGAAGGGATTTCTCAGAGCCTGCAGTTGTGCATAGATAGGGGAACGGCAAAAAGTTCAAGTTTTCAGGAACTTCTGAAATCAAATGTGGGAAAAAAAGGCCTCTAACGTTCAGTTTCCTTTTCTAGCTTGAGTCCCTGCAAGCTTATTGGCAGGAATTTCCTGTGATTTCCTTTTACCTAAGAAAGATGATTCTTGTAGGAAGGGGCAGTGATCTTTCAGCTTGTACGTATTCTGTTCACAAAAAATGCTGGTTGTTAGTAAAGCAAGTGTAAACAAGTCATGATTTGTGTCTTTGGTAGAAAGCATAAATGCTCCCAGAAAATCTTTTTACTGTTTCCCAAACTACTAATACAGCTGTCTATCTAAATTAGGTGAACATATATGAAGTGTGTTTTCCTTAATTGAATTGTATGCCTTCAAGCTCAGATTCTGTTCATCATTAGAGTACCTATGGGTGATTTTTATAGTTTGGGGAACTGCAGTTGAAATTTTTACAGTTAATGAAAACTGTTAAGTTTCTGTTAACTATTTAAAAAAAAAAAAATTGGAAGGATCAAGTTTTTTAAAATACACCAAGACTCTGTATTTGTCACTGTGTCTCTTCCTGGAGTAGTGTGTCTCCCGGTTTGCCCTTTTAGA